>LUCH01017286.1:0-58060 GCA_013368495.1 Paragonimus heterotremus
TGGGAAAGGGCTGAAGCTAATTGGAACTAGTGTCCAGTTCGACTTCTCAGCAGATGCTTCTCCAAGAGTATTGGTTAAACGAAGTGGATAGACGGTGTGCATCTATTAGTCGGTTTCTATTGGGAACTGCTTGCCCGGTTCACTATAACCTGCCGGTTGACAAATGTTCATATTTGGTATACCACCTTTATTATCCGTCCTTATCTCTACCAGCCATGGTATGGGAATGCGGTCACCTATGCCTAGCCTGTACTTAGTTGTACTGATCTGTTAGCATTGTGGCCGGCAAACCCATAAGCCATTCGCATGAAGCGGTTTGTCTTGACTGAGTCACTTATGTCACCCAAATCCAGAGTGGATTTTTGATGGTTTGCCAACTATCCCGTGTATTATTCATCCAGGCTTGAAGAATGCGGTCGATCTATTCCTGTAGGTGTTTCCATCCTGTCTTCAATCACCATCGTTCAGAAATAATCGTTAACGTGACGTAGTATCCAAAAAAGCCGTTGAGAATGGCGATCGAATATTTACTGCACGGAATGCACAAATCACCTCTTATAACTTTGAAAATGACATCAACAAGCGTACATCAAAATGAAGTAGCCAGCTGTAGTTTGTTGTATCCAGTAGCTTCTATACGCTGTCTGTGGTCCATCTGCGGATTACAAAAAATGTCGGCAGGTCGGCAGCTGTTTTCCCTAGAACGATGCATTGTCATCCTAGTCGCGGTCCATCTGTGTGGTCTGGTTCCAGTATGATATTTCGATCAGACCAATCTACACATTGCATTTTTCAAGACAATACAGGTTTTCAGAGAACGGATGGACGAAGTTGTGAGAACGGAAATCGACATGAGAACATCCGTTGCGGTGTTAACCAAGTGGCGCTTATCCTTGCAGGAACCTTTAAAACACTGATAAACATATGTCTACAAACGTTCATATGGAAAGCAAATGCTGTGTCAGATGTATGCGATTTTCTAGTGAAACGCATTATAACAACACTCAAACTCTCCATACTAATTGCACAGAACAATAAAGCGAATGTTTTAGACAGAAATCGGTTGGACAGGGTACCTGTCCTCATAATAGTAGTCAACAGAAAAACGCTGCAACAGAGCTGAACTATCGACTCTGAGTGTGTGTTGGTGTGTGTTGTTACTGCTCCCAGAAAACCGGCTTATATCTGAGCTAGACTAATAGTTTGACCAGTTATCCCTCAAAATGTTCATAAAGTTTTTATCATTATGTTTTGTAATTCACCCTATGGTCAAAGTTAAGTTGAAACGTCTTCATTCGCAAGAAATCACCTGTTTGGCCCTGGTTCCTGACTGAGCGGTACCTATTATCCCATTCCGAGGATACTGAACGTTTTGAACAGCGTCATGTACTTTTGTCCAGAAAAATTGATGGCCTGACTACATCGACAAGATCCTACAACCGTACCACACAAACAAGAATGAACTGATACAAGAAAACGGTTGTCTACCTTGCGGTCCAAAAAAATTACCAAAACTGTGATGGACAATACTTGACGAATTGCGTGATGTACATTCTGCAGTGTACAGTGTGAAGGTATCAACCCACAGCTAGGTTTGGTGGATTAATATTGAACGTGACAGTGGAGTGTTAGTTCTGGATCGTAAGGTTTGTTAGCTGTTTCAAAGAAATGCCTCATGTTTTCCTCCAAATCGACTTGCTCAGCTTGATAATACGTAAGGACGTGTAGTACTGAATTGATTTTGCCCTACTGGTAATAACTTGCGTCTTTTAGTTATTGCTGTACTTTCTGCGTAGACCGAAGTACATACAGCCTCACAACTCCACAGCGGAAGTTGTGGTATCACAATTACGCACGTGCTTGGGTTCTCTCGACCACCCGAAGTTTAGTCTCAGTGATTAGTTTACTCAAGAAAAACTAGACGAAATTAGAGAGACACAGTAGTAAAGCTTTTGGTTACAAGTTGCCGCACGAACTCTCTACACAAACGAATCTTACGGAAGGAGATGATTCGTGATACAACTGTACAGGTAACCGGTGTCGAACTCCTGATGGGTAAGAAACGCGTACAAAGCTTGTTTAATACACTTTTCTCCTCATTACTGATAGACGTTTGGTCTGGCGTCATAATGTTCACGTGCGAAATCGCCATGTCCCTACTCTGTTGGAAAAGACTTCATGCACCGTTGTGAATCCAGCTTCCCCAAATCAAACTTGTGAACAGATCCATTAGCACGGGTCGGGCTCTTGTTCCGGTTACTATGCAAACTGAAATTGGTTGAACGTTGTCAGCCTAGATAACACGGTTATAATCAACGATTTATGAGTGGGGCTTTGCGAACCACAGGCACTTGCATGTAACCGACTGTCTGCAACTGTGCGCGTTGTTTGTTTATAACTCCTCCGGCTGATCATATCAAATCGTCTCATGTCTGAAAGAGAATTCATTCATTTGGCATACGCGTCTCAGCAAGCGTTTAAAGTCATTTACGGACTTGTTCATGAGCATCGTATAGACAAACATCCGAGAATTTAACAGAAAATAAAGTTTGGAAACATCCAGCTGACAGATTAATCGACTTGTTGCGTCATTGTTTATTAAAACAAACAGTGTTAAACCTTATACTGACCATGTTGTATAACATGCAGTTTCGTTTGTGAGTAGCACAGCACGACTGGCGTCTGCAGATACTAAAGGGAATGTCTTAACGCTAGAAAGACAAGGGACCAGAAATGGCTATTGGAGACGTGGACATGCACTGTGCGTGACGTGTCGCCAAACAGACTGTGACTGCACTACTCTCAGGAATATAAACACATGGCAGCCGTGTAAAAATAGCGTTTGCGTTCGTTCTATATTTTCACATACCTAGAACGGATGTCTTGCAATAAACAACTTCCCAGGCCAAGTGTCGTTTTACGATTGATCGTTAAGTTTTGCACACCCATGATCTCTCAGTCGTAGTTACCGTTCTGTTGTTCACAATGTTTTTAAACGTCTTTGTCATGAGGTTTTCTTCAGTTAGTTCGAAGTGATTATAAGTGTACAAATAATCGCGAAAACTTCTCTGCAGACAGGTACATGAGCAGTCCTACATGAATAAGTACGATTGCAATTTGACGTCCGCATTCGATAAAACGATGGAGAAAACAGTCAGCAGTAAAATGAGTAACGAAAGTCCTTACCCTAATGGCAAGAATGCTAATTCTTTTGTAAACATTTAGAAGATACCTGGTTTTTGGTTACTCCATGGTTTGCTGCAGCTCCACTCTGTTGTTTGTAATTTGATAACTCATTGTAAAGTTACACCAACTTTTGTCCATATCCTCTGACCGATGGTGTAGTAGTCAGTATAGGTACAACTCATCTGAACCTCTACTGATACATGACATCAGCAGCTGCTATAGTTAGGTTGACGCGAAGAAAAGAAGTATAGACCAAGAGTGGAATTAACGCAATATGGCAGTGAAGGAGTTATCAGAAGCTTCAATGGATCAGTAGAAATCTGAAAATGAATAGCCAATCTGTGTTCGTGATCACCACGACGATCAGAGAAATAGGTAGTGTATATCACAAAAGGCGACCCAATAAACCTACAACATCTAACGGAGGTGTTCGTCTGATACTGAGCTATATATACTGCTTCAGACGTGCTTCAATCTGGGGGTATTGCTTGCAACTTTCTACCTTGTGTAGACAAAGCAATCCTGACCTAAGCGATACGAAGGCTGATTCACTATATGGGTTTTTGTGAGCGATATCCACGAGAATGATCTTCCACTTCCAAAGTGAGTTAGAGGAAAAGGATTCAACGTTGCACATGACTACAAGGATGAGGATGAGGTCGTCTGACCAACTGTTACTTGGGCAACTGGAATTAACATTCGGCCAATTAACTCTCCGACACCCAATTAGTCTGTCGACGTTTTGGGGTTCAATCCCATCACTGTGCAATCCAACCAACATAAAAAGCGGGAAATAAAAAATTGTAATGTGAAGCTAATTTTGCGGACCAAATCAAAAGACGATGATCGCATTAACAACAACGTTGTGAACTTCACATTAGGCTTGACCAAGTGCTCTAAACATTCAAATCCAATCTCATGTTAACGGCTTTCAGCTTGTCTAATCAATTCGAAAAGAGAATAAACGCAAGCGCTCCAGTCGATAACCACGTGATCAGGGCTCCTGAGTTAGGCTGAAACCACTGAATTCATTCAATTAACTGATCGTTGGTCAAGTTATGGCGTGAAGTTTGTAGATCATCGCCAAGTGAAACGAACTTAAATGAATCAGCTAGTAAGCGTATTCGAAAGCTCAGGCTTCGACTAAATGTGAGTTATATTCAACCTGTAACACCAACAGATTTAAGGTTATCACCATGTGTGTGAATCTAGCAAAATCAGTTGAGGTTGCCAGCTTAGTTTGACGATTCAAAGATTCTTAAAAACATCAAGACAGCAGTCCAATTAAGTGAGGTTTTAATAACCTAATAATGGGAATTAGTTATAATGTAGTTGTCTCGCCTCAAATGTAATTCAACCGGGTATTGGAAAGTATCTTCCAGAGACGAGCAGTTGATTTATAGTGTTAGTGACGGCCACGCAAACGATAAGCAGTAACGGGGAAATGGACCCAACATCTAGTAACAATATTCGAACTTGCCAAACAGAAACGACACGCAGTAATTAAAAGCAGAAAGATGACAGGTGTGCAGTACCATGAAAGAATAAGAGGAAACCTTGATCATTTCAGGTTGTACATTTACGAGGTAGACAATGCACACCTTCATTAGTTGGGGAGAAGAGCTTATTTTGTGAAATATAACATATGGAACCATTAACCAAGCGTGATGTTGGACTTTACACCAAATCTACCGAACAACCAGCGAGTTAGCAATCAACAACATACCAAAAACATAATATTTAAAACAGTTCATTCCCTTCAGAAGTTTGAACAAAACAGTCAGAAAACGAAAACTGGTAGATGCAAGCATTTATTATTGACACATCAGTACCAAATTTACAATAACATGAAACGTTTTTTTATATCGAACTGTTAGGGGGTGTGGTGGATAGTCAGTGGGTGGGTTAGGAAGGGACACTAAGTCCAAGGAAGAGTCAGGTTTACGAGCAATTGTTTCTGAACACACTGTGTCGGCTTCAGTCGGTTGATTGCGACGGCCTCAGTGAACCGCAAGAACCTTGGATTGGAGTGACGCAATAAGATTTTGAATGCACAACCTGGGTCGATAACGTGACCAGTGGTCAGGGCGTGCCTTGCGACTGCGGACACTGGTTGCCTGCATGTTTCAAAGACATTGTCGTTCTTCTGTAATACGGAGTTCTGCACCCATTTAGGTAAATGTTCCTTCACTCTGGAGATCAAGCACCTCTCGGCACCTGTGTAACTTTCTTTGCAGATACATGTAAACTGGTCGACAAGGTAAGGTGACACTGACAGGCTGATCTCCTTTGATTGAAGAGACAGGCAGTTTCTGAGTCCGAACTAATACACAGAGTTCCGTTGTGTTAAATGTTCGTTTAATCGAATTCATTAGTCTGAGTTGTTTGATGCATGCTATAATCACCTTTGAAAGGCAGTTCTATATAAACCCTCTTTTTTCTCACTGTGGCCACTTGTTCGGAAGGTGGTTTGCGTCTACCGTGCCTATCTATGAACCTTTTCAGATACCCGGTAGATTGTAGCACAGAGGTGATCAAGTCCAATTCCTTCGCAGGACTATCCTGTGTACAGATTCGTCTTGCTCGTGTGAACAGTGTATTTACTAATGCGCGTTTGTGATGGACCGGTATGAAACTACTCAAGTTCAGGTACTGACCAAACCACGTGAAGTTCCTATTGATAGCTCTTTTAATAGAACCATCTTCCCGGTGATTTATGAGTTAAAAGTGATCTTTTTCAATTTTTATTATGTGGGAATGAATTGGATTAAATTTCCATAGCTTCAGTTGATGGTTTGATGTAGGTTCAAAAAACGAAACGGCTCCATCGCATAAAAACCTGTAGACTACTAACGAATAGTCAGAATGTTTGTTGACTTAAACTGAACAACATTCACAGTTGATCACACCTTTCACCTTTAGCTTCACTCTTCTGTTAGACTGTTTCGAGAAAATCACTACGGTTTAGTTTTCCTGTGGGTAGAACGAATCAATACTTGAACTTTGATTGTGTTCTCATGAGGCACGTGTGTTGATCACTGATCAACTGGCCTCAAGTTGAACACGACCAATGGATCAGTTGTAAACGCTCAACGGCTGCATAATCGCTGCTAGAGGAGGGGTAGTAAACAGAGTGAGACCGATTTCTTTTAATTGATGGAGTAACATAATGTATAATCGGTTGTTTGTAGATATCTGGCTAGTGCAGCAGAATCCAATATAACAAACGCTGATTCCCCGGTTGCCGACTAATCCCATGAATGCACTGTACGCTATCGTCACTACATAGAATAAAATCAAGAAAGTGAGCATGAGCAGTTCCTTCAATCAAAATTGCTTTAAATTTGACGACGACATTCGTCTTCTTTCCAATGGAGTAAAAAACCTAGCCCTTGAGGTTTCTGATCAATATTCTGAGTTTAATACAAATATTAGGAAATGTAAGGTTACGGAGGAGGGCGACCCTGGACTGGTGAAGGTCGATGTTGCAAAGTGTCATATAGAGCATCTCTAGGACTCGATGAAGCATGGTAATGATTGAAAAGTTATTCTAAAGAATCCGTCGTTAATTCTGAATGCCTTTCAGGACACTGACCTGTTCCTTATATACGACGGGAAGCTCGTAATCTATGATAATTTATAATGGATGATGAATACCTTTGTAAATGTATATAATGCATCTCTAATTTAAACAGACATGCGTGATTATCTCCCTGAAGATGGATATTTAAAAAACTCGCTCACCTAGCTATTTTCCCTTGTAATTATACTGTTTTTGAAACGATTGATGTCTTACATCGTGGGCCGTAGTTTACAGAAGGCGTATTCACCTTTTCCCACAACCCAACTTAGCAAGTTCAGTTGATGCAGCCAGTGTGTTAGCGTGACCAAAATGAACTGATAGAACATGTCATGTTGCCTAGATTGCTCCGTAAGTTTTTGGAAGCTTTCTATTTATCGATCGTTCTCCAGCTGCCAGCTTATGCAGACTATGTACACACATCGACGCCTGTTTTCTTTCACACAAAACTAACTGTAGCTTCAAATAATGTGCATCTCAAGCATTGAAGACACGTGAACAGCGTGCAACCACGGTGCCGGCAAGTCGGATATTCAGCAAGTTTGCGAAAAAAAAATCGATAACAGACCTGCCCACATATGGTGTGTAATCAGCAAACGTACCGCTATGGTTAGTTGGTTGGCTGTAGCACTCGTGTGGGTAGACGTAACCATTATATTTGTACCTTCAAGTACAAATTAGACCTGATGGGGCTACGCCCATAGTTCCGTACATTTCCGCACGTGGCCCTAACACGGTGCTTATTATGTCCAGTATCCCACTACAGGTTCCAGTGATGCGTTCGTATTCATAGGTATCAGAAAAGGGCGTACTGTTTAGGTTTCCCTTTTTGACAAAATGAAGATAAGATTCTGGGCAAAAACAGTGGTTTAAATGATATCCGTCGTTTTGTTCACATACATCAGGAATGCATATTGTGCGTTTGTGTGTCAAACCAGTTATCAGTCAGTTAACATCGGCCAATCACCTGAGGGTGTGAAAAAATACCACTACTCCCCTTTCAATTTGTTGACCTCTTTGCGTACACACATTCGCATCTTGACATCGGTCGCCAAATTAGCCCTTGTTAAATTCCTTTTAATCTTTGATTGATAGATTTCCATACGACCCGATTCACCCAGTCGGAAACAGTCTACTGAACATCATACACAATACGACAAGAGACAAACGTTGAAGTTAATAGGAATTTGCCATGATGAGAACAGTGTTTTTGCTATAAAGCGCTGTAAGAGATTCTTGACTCATTCTGTTCATCCTGATCTATTCTGTTACCTTGATGTTTTGGTCGAGCTTGTGCACTGCAACAATGCAAAGGGCCAAACTGACTAAGATCTCAACCTTTCCAAGTACAACCAACTTGAACAGGCTAAAAAGGAGCAGCCAGTTGAACTCACACGATTGTGTGTAGTACTGTTGACTGTATAGGAGTGCTTAGATAGTGAGGTGCATACTTATGTGCGTATAATAGAACTATATTCGCAGTTATAGTACTGCTGTCTTCCGATTAAAGATGAAGGAGAGTTTGGAGTTGTACCCTCAAACAAAAGGTCACTCAGATCGACCAACGGTTGGTCTTGATCCCAGGCGTATCATTGAGTACAATCGATAAAATTAGTAAAATTAGTGACTATTAGAGAGTGCACAATGTTATTTTGGCTGAACATCTTTTCCTGTCTTATGCTTCAGTGTTGGAAATTAAGCTTTCTGGAAAAGCAAAACCTTGTTTGTGAAACATAACGGGAGAACGAAAAGTGAATGAGAGCTATAGTTTCTCCAAAAATAAAATCCCTTATCACCCTACTTGGAGCGAAACGAGTGTTGTTGAGCAAACACTTCACTGTTCATTTTGATCAGACCTTAACACACTGAACACAGAGCCTTCAACGAATATTCTCATACAGTGTTTAAAAATGTGGTCGGGCTGTTTGTTAAATGCTTTAATTTGTTAACCGAATGCAAAACAGACCCCGATTACTCATGAGTAATCTGCTCTGTCGTATCACGACTCCAACACCACCTGCAGTATGTTGTACCGGAAAAACGCCCGATTGTCACTGAAAGGAAACGTGTGTACTACCTATACGCGGTCCATTCTGTTCCGTGGTTCGGAAACAGCTTGTTCGTGACCAGCAGGTAAATAATACTTCTGCCACTTAGTCTGCATCAAGAGAGATTGCTGTCAGTGCGAGATGGCCATTCACAAGCGATTAGCTAGAACAATTTTGTTCCCGCTCAGTTGGTGGGAGAAGAAAACTGCTCAGTCTGCCTTGGCTGGCCTATGTACCTTTTCTTTTAGCTGGGTGCTTACTGAACCGGAAACTATCTATAATGGCTACCAACCAAGAGGTCACGAGATGACGCACTCATTAAGCATCAACGCCTTAACCTCTCTCTTGGTTGAAATCTTCAGATGTCACATGTACGGTAAAACATTCTGATCACTGAACTCGCCGATTAGAGGCACGATCCGATGCTAAACTATACGATAGACAACGATGTGTGAACATCCACATCATCCACACCGATAAGTCTTAGTTTTCCAAGTTTCGTTTATTTTTAAAGAAGTCCTTATTCCAGAATGTTTATCACCATCGCTGTAGTGACTGATAGCTTGGGTTACAATGTCACCCTTTATGCACAGAGGCATATGTTCGACTCCTAGCAATCTTATTAGTGAATGTGTGGCTACTCCAGTGACGTTGGTAGAAATCGATCAACCACCAGAACAATCACACCGCAAACGTTGTGGTTCAAGGTCACATGTGCAGACCTGACATCCACACATGTATAGAATCAATCGCATGGTCCTCACTGGACAACAGTGACACTCACCAGTGTGCTACAGCTAGCACATGCGATGTGAGATGGTAAGGCGAACAAACAGTGTGACTCTGCCAGCTCATATCAACGACACAGTGAGACTCGCATCAGCCTACCTACCGTTCATGGCCCTGCGAATGCAGTTGTTCCCATCCTTTCCTCTGCCACAGTGTCTGGATCTAACATTGTTCTTCGTATCAACACGACACTGATCATAACTTGTCCATCATCCACTTATCGGTGAAAACTTACACTTTATTTGCAAACGCCATTTCTCGAAACAACTTTGAACTATGTGCATATGCGGTGTTCGTTTCTTCTAATGTTCGTGAATGCCATATATAGGCATACATTAACGCCATTATTAGCTATATGGTTTCATCATTCTGTACTAACAGTATGCTCGTTTTAATCCGGCAGTAATGTTGGTGGTTGCCCGATGACAATCGACCGAATTAGTGATGGAAATGTAGTTTTTGAACTAAATTATCAAATCCCTTAGATGGATTCTTGCGTTACGAACTTGACAGTTCACCCCTAATCAAACACTGAAGAAGAGAATCTGCTTCAATACCATTTCGGCATTTACAATGAGCACTGATCAAGAAAAAGTATTAAGCTGTTGATGTTCGGTTGTTATCCAAACTGGCTGGTTAGCCTGCAAACATTTCAATGTAGCGCTAGTCAGCAAATTCAATACACTTTCTTCTGAAAGTGAAGGTAATCATTCTGGCGGTCCTCTTTTAAAATTGAGGGTTAACGATCATGGGTTGTTCACAACTGTCATCTGATGAGTTTCCGTGTTATCGTTGGTTCTCCGGATTTCACTTGGTTCAGTCCAAATCTGTCAAAGTTGCAGATACCTGTTTCACTTACTCAGTCAGTTCAATCGAATAAACGAAACTGCCTCTTACACTCACAATCAGATTAAGTACAACATTGACTGAAGATGTTGAAAACTAATTTCTACCATGATCTCTACTGAGAGCGCTAACTATCCAAATTCGGTCGTGCCTAATATGAGGCCAGTGGATCAGTAGTTAACATGGACACCTCATAAGAAGCTGAAATCCCTGTCGCTGCAAAGAAAATGATAGCAATAGCGATTGTGGATTCCGGTGTTTCTTTTCGAAAGAGGCTAACTGAATGTGATAGATGCAGTCAGCTGTTGGTGATGCCGAAGTTAAATCCAACCAACTCTCCAATTAATCAGAATTGATATCATGTTTTGTGCAGGTCAGTATGATCAATACTGTCCTGAACTACACTGAATAAGCTTGCGTAATAAACATTAGAATTTAAAACCACGTGTGCCAGATTTTCCTCTTTATCTAGACTACATCCTAACTACAAAATTCTGAAGATAAACATCATGTTCGCCGGTTCAACCAAATGTTCCGTTCAAATGCAAATTCCAACACTATCTATTTATCTGATCCACTGTCAGACGAAATCCAACACGGTGCGATAAATCGTAAGTGCGCGTACGCGTACAAACACCCGGCGTGGTTCCTTCGCAGCTACACATGCGTTCACCTGACCTCATTCAGCAAGCGAATCAATAGCGGATTCGCAAAATTGCACAAAATTGTGAATGATGAAACAGCTGTACTTGGATTTGGGTTCCGAGCTAACGAGCAAACAAACGAAGGAACAAACAGCTTGCTCTGTTGAACAAACAAAGTACTATCATCTACTAGGCAAGACGCGAGTATCGTCAGAATCAGTGTTCCATGGCTCCGTACTGATGACAGAGTAATAACCATGATAAATCTAGGCCCCTTCACTCCGCAGGTCATCCTTCTAAAGCAACAGAGCTTCGGTGAGTGGAGAGACTATTCGCTGTACCAGGCTGTATCAGTCGGATGACCAACTGTATGACCACATTAGACAGCCGATTTTGAAGGACACCAGGTTGTATTTTGAATAGACTGACCGTCTTATTGTCGCATTCATTCGTTAACAGCCTTCAACCTCCGGTACATTTATTCAGTCAGTGTTTTATTAACCAAAATGGGAGCAACCACAACAAAGTAAGTTTCACCCACATAGGTGCCAAATCAAACAAAGTGACCACTGGCAAACTCATAATACACCAATCATGATCCTATAGCAGTTTCTAACATCAGTTTAAAAAAGAAATTTACTCTGGATTTTGTTCGACAACTTTTACTTAGTAGAAACGTTGAAGAATAGGTGTCATATGGTCAAACCAGTACTTCGGTTTCTAAATTAAACGCCACTCACACTTAATCACAGCATTCGCGTTCAGATAAGCCTTTCAGCTAGCCCATTTTGAAATAACCGAAATCCTCATGGTTCAAACCATGCTCAGTTAACTGAACGAAGGCGGTAGTCCCAATCTAACTGAGAAGTGCTGATCACGGGGCTGTCGGCTGGATAGAACAGAGCGATTCTGTCCGTTCTCCTTTTGAAATGATAAGGCAAGCTGGACACTGTTCACACAAGGTCGTGATTGAGCGTTTGGATTTGACTATTCGATTATGTCTATTGTCAGATTACTGCTGTTGTGGTTAACACACTTGTCGCACAATCGCTAGGGTCAGGGTGCATACTCCGATCCGGACAAAGATATACACTACTGATTAGCTATAAGGACAGTGAAATTCGAGTCTAGTGCTTCTTGTCAAAGTGGGCTAACCAAAGGGCTTATATGAATGCGATTGCTGTGATCATGCGTGGGTGGTGTTCAATTTGAATTAGACGGAATCTCTGAACTTTTACTTCCATTTCCATCACAGTTTCATAATTCTGGGTACGTTTCCCACTGACTTGACCTGATGAGAAACGCCAGTTCAGAGCCAAGTCGTTTTGAAAGCCTACTGGTAAAATGTATCTACTTCTGGACAACGTTTTGAACCTTTGCGCACTTGTTCGTGAGATGAACATATTGACTGTTAATTCATTGGCCTCATGCCAACTAACCTACCACATCTAACGCCACAGGCACAAGTTAGAGGAACCACAACAGATGAGTCGTTTATGATGGATAGTATGATTGTGTTATTGTGTTTACGATACAATCTGATATCAACTTTGGGAACATCTGTGGAACCAAATATTTGCGCATGTTGTTGAAGTCTAAACTTGCAACACGTTTATTACTGTTTTCATCGTGAATTATGAATTTTTGTTCAACCCATTACGAGGATCCACCAGATACTTTTGTTCCATTCAACAACTCGAACAACGTGCATTCACTAGTAGCATGTCGTCTTCACCGAACCCCATAACTGTTCCTGGAGGAAGTGGTGATAAGGTCTTATCAGTAGTTGTCGTTTGCTGAAAGATTTGCATTGGCTGTCAGTTTCAGTGCGGTTTATTTTACGGTCCCTCAGCATAAACCAAACAATTTGGAACAGTAGTGGTCGGAGGAGACGCGAGTTCTCTTTGAGATATACACGAGTGAGAACATTTGAAACAGGATAATGCCGGACCCTATCTTTCACTGAGTTGAGTGGTTCCCATTCAAGCCGTAGTGAAACAACCAAGGATCTTGTTGGTCCGTTAACAGTGAACTTCCGTGGGATCCCGAACGGCTATCGGCCAAATCACTAGTTTCCTAAAGGGTATCGCCTGGTGCTTCAGGATATCCATATAAACAAGAACGTGCATTGCGTATGATTCATGCTACTTTGAAGCAACACTATAACGTTACAGCACCCACTCATTATATCCAACATTGTGTCCGTGGAATTAGGCACAATTCTTTGTGCTGCGTCCTTCGAAACTGATTACGATTGAGTAGCCTATAGTTCTCATTTATGGCAGCGTATTTCCCAACAGCTGACGCATTTCGGAAATACCTTGTGCAGTACAGCTGACCTATTTTCGGTTCTTTTTGGGGACACCCTTTAACCGAGTGATTTTCGTCAAACGATCACAGGTGTGGAACGTATGCGATCTACACGATGTTGCTGATGAATCTAAACCACTCGGTATTATCTGTCCAGGCTACTTAACCAAACGTGCCCTTGCCTTAGTACAGCACAATCCGTTCAGTCGATCCAGTCAGATAATCGGTCCAAGTGGGCTTGAATAAAACCATTCCGCACATTTGCATTGTAACAAGCATGGGATAACAAGACCACGAAAATCCATCCACAAGGGGACTAAAATTTTTAAACTATTAATTTTTTAGTGAGGCAGAGTGAATTACATTTGTCACACTGATCATATTTGTTCACAATATATTGGTGCAACAAGCTAGTGCAAATGCAGAATACGTTAATTCTCGTCTGATTCGTATGCATATTTTTTATTGAAACCTGAAGCATTAGACACTGGGCCGTGACCAGCATATCATACTTTATTGCATTAGTAGGCGCCCGAAATGCACAAGACTTTTCAGTGTAATGAAGATGCTCTAAGACCATTGTGTTAAGTCAGTGGAAATATTGCCACATTTTTGACAAATTAGGTGCCTCCTTCTCACCAACCCGTGAGCACAAGTAGTTGCAACATTTTTAATTGAGAATGTACTCTCGTGAATATTAAAAGTGTACAGCACTGAAATGATTGTCACGCTGGTCGTTTAATCAATTAATATACATTACTTCATCATATTGATCAGCATTCTAACTGGATTGGTTCTCAATCATTCGACGGACTGATGACCATTCGGAGTATATTCAACGTGTAACCTTCTTGATGCGCTGAAGACACCGTCCAAGAAGCAAGTGATCAACGTGACCATACATCTGAGAACGATCTCCAACAGCAGCTGCAATCGGAGTTTCACGACGACACCTGCTAACAAACACGTAAAGTATCAACCGAAAGCTGTGGGTCCTTGTATCAGAGGCGAAAGATGAGTGCATCGCACCGTCTGTTTTGTTGCAACTTTTTATTTATCGATTTTTTACGATACAGCTTGTGTCTCGCAGTAAGATGCAAGGTATGGTATCACAACCTGAGTAGGAGATTGTATTCCTGTTCGGAGGCTATCAACAGTAAGCCTTAAGGGCTATAACAACGGTAGGGGGAACACGTGACTCAGAAGTACAAATTATATTACTGATGAGTAATCGGGGATTTGGTGAATTTCAAGTTGAACATCACCCACAATTGATCGCAGCTGTCGTATTCCCATAAACTTTCCAGTCAGCCCTTCTTCTTTTCGAAAGGGGCCGACTGGAAAGTCTATGGGAATGCGACAGCTGCGATCAATTGTGGGTGATGTTCAACTTGAAACAAATTATGTTATCTCATTTACTGGCGGTAGCCTCATTCTTAAGTGCGTGGACGAGTAAGCCGTTCGTTTTGAAGGCGCGACCAATCAGGACGCAGCTTGAGTCTCAGCACGGGTGTGTGACACACAGGCGGCCTTGACGCGTATGGGGCAGGGATCTACCAATGGTTCATGTTACGCTTGATCACGGTACTCCAAGGTAGAAATTTACGAACATTAATGAAATGTTAATTAATTGCTGTCCTGTGTCATAAAAGTACCAGTTGTGTTAGTCGGTTCACTTTGATGGGTACAGGGCTTGTCTGAGTGGGCGGTTTCCACTGAAGTTACAAACATAATGAACTTTAACTATGCCTTCCCCGAACTAGTACTCGCTGAGCAATATTAATAAGCTCCAACAAGAGCGAAACTCATGTACAGTGTTCCATTTCGAAAGGGGATGACTGTTCACGGGGAAGCCGGAACTACGATCTATCGTGAGTGACATTCGAGTTACAACGACTGAAATACCGTACTATGTATCAGTACTATGTATCAGTGACCAGAACTCTCGCTCAACATGCATGATGATTTCTGCCCCCTCAACTTGAAGAGAAGTTCCAGTTTTGGGGTCATCGATCGGAGTTAACAGAATAGTTGCTGTTTCCACTCTTTAGACAGTCGGCGACCTGAGCATTACTCACAAGCGAATGTGGGTGAGCGTTTGTACGTGTTAATTCAGTCATACCTAATGTGAGGTCAGTGATACAGAGGTCAACCTGGCTGCATCAAGAAAGTGTGGCCGAAGTTTTAGCCCAGGCCGTGGTAAGGATATGCACTATTGACCAGCTCTAATGTGAACACAACACTTCTGTTCATGAGAGGCCAACCGATAACCGTCTACGAGAATACAACAGCTACAACCATTTGTGAGTGGTGTTCTATTCATGTTAACCAAAGTTCTCCCACTATTCACCAGTAACTTCCTAACTTTGCTATCAAGTACACGGCTTCATATTTTATCATTTGTTGCTTCTATCCTTTTTTTAGGTGAAAACTGCCTTAACTCAACCCAGTCCACATTTTCCGTTACCTATCCGGTTTACAACAGGCGATTCCGCTCAATTGCTTTTCTCCAGTCGAACTCAGTCGTTTGACTGATTGCGTTTGTTCGCTATGAATAATTGAGCGAAGGCTGATTGAATTTTGGCACAGCCTCTTGAAAAGAAAGAATTTTCATGAAAAGAAGGTCACTATTGTTTCAAACTGACGAGTGTGTTGCTTATCGATCAAATTACCGTTCCTGAATTTCATATGATTTTACAAACTGTTAGTCTCGGAGAAAAACTGAAATTTGAATATTTGTATGGTCACCTTAATAGATCATCCATCGGCATATTTTCGGAAGCAAAATTTATTTTTAACTTAACGATAAGTAATATTTTAAAATAATGTTTATTTCCTTTTTGGTAACACACTGTCTGCTAAAACCTATTGCAATAACCAGCTATAGTCTGTTCAACCTTCTAAGATGTATAGATTTCAGTTATTTAAGCGGTCTCAGACAATCAGGCATTTCTTGCCACGTGTGTCACTCTGTCTTACATTCTTGTAACCTGTTTTCTGTCGGAAGGTCAGACACGTCTGGAACAGACCAGCTTCGTCTGTCTGACTACTGTTTGTACTGTTTCCTGTTACAATGGACGCTTTTGTTCTATTTTTAGTCTATGCTCACGCCCACAACTTAACATATCAGCGCCGTCGCCGTGACTCGGTTGGCCTTACTTGGTAGCACCTACGGTGAACTTTCTGCACATTATCAGCTGGATGGTAGTGTGACTACATCCTTTAGGACGATTGGTATTTGTATCTGAATTGTCAAAAATGATTCATCCATTTTTTGATTGCGCGAACAAAAAACGGACGATGAACTTGAAAAATGAAGGTTAACAGTCAGCAAATTCACAAGCACTAAAGAGAAATCAACTTATGATCATCGTTACTTATGACAGAAATACAGGGACTCTTCTGCATCTCTCATCTTACTCTCAGTTCCAATTAGCTTACTCATTTGCGGGAGGCAAGCTACTTACTGTTGACGATTTAAGTTTAAACGTTCAAGATTTGTTATAAATTAGGTTCCATCTAACAGATGGATTGTTCTTCTTATTTTCAAAGTTGTGTGACGAGTATGAACTATTGCAAACTACTGATTCGCTTATTGCGCAAACTCCCGTATAGGTCATGTAAAAAATCAAACCACAAACGCATACACTCATTTGCACGTCAGATATGTATTCAAGTACATCGGGTGATAGTACGTTGTCATTTGCCTTGGTGGAACTTCTGCCATAGCGTGTACACACTATTCGAATAGTCTATTCTTGTCCGTCGTCTTCCTGGCGTTCGGAGCCTGCTTGGGTAATATACTACTCGTGAGTAGTATAGTACTCACAACGAAACTGCCTGTTATACAACAACATGACACAGTGTCAAAACACGCGCAACATCTCTCTCACGTAAGTGTATCTCGACTACTAACCGTAGGATGAATAAATCAGAGGTCGGTTTTTTGTCCTACAACTTAAATTATACTGAGGGTTTTATTCGGAACTTGACTGCACAGGAGTTCTAATACATTTTGCAAGACCGTTAAAATAGTTTAAAACTTACTAATTTGTTGATATATTCGGTCAGAATTACTATGCGTTTCCATTCTCTCCATTAACTTCAACCTCGTTTGGAGTCTACAAACTTATTAATGTCTTCACTGTTGATAATATTAAGCCGGGAAGTAGCGTTCTTATTATTCAGTTTGGCTAGTTGATGGACCCAAATTTTGTCCGCAGCACAATTTTGTGCTTCGCGTACACTGAATCGAAAACATGGATTTCTACATAGCTTAGTATTTGTAGAATTGTACAATGATAATAACTAATATCTGTTGAACCCAACTTACTCTTTCGTACAGGGATTTGCCTTGTATCTATCACATAAGGACTATCTCAATTAAAAACGATATATGCATGCTTGGTGAGTTATCGTACCATAATATTGTGATTTGTCGATCTCATACCTCACCCATTACGTTACATAATTCGACTCCTGTCTGGGTTACTTGATAGACCAATGTGTGAGGGAATATTTGTTGACGTATTATGAATTTGCCTAATTAACGTTTTTGTGCAAGCAAATTTCGTTACGATATTGAACACTGGCCCATTTGCACCAGAGCATCGTAAAAAGTGGGTGTTTTACAGTTAATTTTATATAACGAAAACAATTTTCCTCAGTTCGTCCGATCTTAACACCTACTCACCAGCCGCCTAATCGATATCTGCCTGCTGAAAACTTTGTGAAGAAATGAGACCATATCGTTAAAATTAGTAGTGGATTACTTGGTGAAACGCGTCAGTACGACAATATGAATTAGGAAATAGAATTTATTTGACTAACAAAAGCCATGGTTTAGCACGAATGTTCAATACTACTATTACTATATCGCTTATTTCGAAAAGCAATATAAACATCTTCGTTCAAGAGGAGAAAAAACGGTGACACAAAAATTGAGCAACAAGTATGTAAAAACATGAATGTGAAAACAAGCTGTCTGTCAAATATGGGGCGTTACATAGTTAGCAATTCTGGGCACTTGACGAACCCTCTCATAGAGGTAGCAAACATTAATAGACCGGTCATCAAATGAAAAGTTGCTTGTGCGGTATATGATAAACGGGCTTAGAAAAGAAAAGAACGCACGAAAAGCAATAAAAAAGAAAATAAGATAAACGGTTAGTCTCAAAAAATCAAAAGCTTTTCAGGGCAAAGGGGTGCTACTACAGCCAAGGCTCACGTATCGGGACAGAAAAATGTCCTTCATAGTGAGACAACTGTCAGAGAGGTGGCAACGGTTTTCGTCAGGTTCCCTATATAAATATGTTGTAAATTTTTGAAGAACATAGAAAATTCAGTAGACATAAATCAGTGTCTGCGTAGGACGGCAGGCCCAGTAGAAGAATAGCGTTATTTGACCACAGAAATATAATGTCGCAAAAAGAGATGATCACAAGTGAATGAGGAGCAGAGTTCACATCATGGCTCAAAGTATGGAGGCCTGACTGAATGGCGGCATTAATAGAGTTGGTTCTGTACTTCGCGACCTTGTCCGTCTAGGAAAGCTGGCTTCGGTAGTTATCCACTATACTGATGTCAAGCACCACAGCAGCTCCGTTGCGAACCGCGATCACATCAGGTTTGATGAACTACCTAGCAGTTGATATTCGCAACTCCTCGAAGATTGTATAGCCCAAATTACGTAGTCGTCTAGCCAGGTCTTTGACCACACGGTTGTGTCGAGCACAACGCACGTCATAGGTGATCCAGCATGATTGTGGAATTTGAGCAAGGCTTTCTGGTTGACCACAGTTTCCATGACAAAGAACTGAATGGTCACTTCGGCCGCCTCGTTAATTTCATATTTCAGCCCGAAGAAGATCACATCGGAGCTGGATGACACGAATAAAAATCCTGGGGAAAATGCGGTCCAGATTCAACAACCATCAATTAGAGAGTGGAGAGCGTGACACTTCCTGGAGACCACGACCATCTAGCGAATGGTAAAGTTTATTCATCCACATTGTGTGGGTTTCCTCCTTGTTCGACATCACTACACCCTGAGTGCGTACCGGGATGTTCACCTGCCGCAACACAGGGTTAAACGAATCATTCTGACCACATTCCGCAGAACTGAACAATGACTGGAGAGCAGTCTATTTACTCCAGATTTGTGTAAGAGGAGAATAGTGATGGACAAACTCAATATGCCTAGAAAGCTCGACAAAATTGGGGTGTGGATTTAGCTGGTTGGTACAGGAAGGCGGAGCGACTGCCGAACAAACTGGCGAATAGTACAGTTCACAGCTTTGAGCGTGTTTTCATGTGGTCAGCTCAAAATTAGCGAGTGATTCATCTTCGGGATCAGATGCTGTCTCAGAATGTAGAGGTATTGATGCGGTTCCAGAGGCGCTTTGGTAGTTTCATCCAGCATCGTACGAAGCTGCAATCGGTGATTGATGGGCGTTTTACCTATCCAGCTGAACGCGACACCCAGATGCATCTCCGTGTCAGAGACGTTTATTGAGTGGATAATGTTCGAGCCAAATTGAACAGGCTCGTCAACGTTGGTCGTTGTGTTGCGCTTATGGTCGTCATAGATAACCACAGTTTAAGCCCCATGTATGTCGATATTCAGTCTAGATAACTCCAGAGTACTAGCGGTGACTGTGAGCTTCTCGGAGATACGGATCGGCTTCCCGAACAGGAGGATCAGATCGTCAGTGTACGCGAAACGACCAGCCAGTGTGTCGAGGAAATGGTAATCAAGCTCCGGTCGAGATAGTGCCAGCACTTCATCCACTGTCATGATGAATAAAAGCGGGGACAGTGGGTCACCCTGGCAAACACCACGCTGGAACTTTCGAACGTGGCGGAAACGTTCCGATAAGAGTGAGTAATGCAGTGTGTAAGAGGTGGAGGAGTACCGAAAGGCAAAACTGACCTGATACTCGAATTATGCGAGATAGAGTCGAAAGTCATGGATAAGTGAATAAAGGCCACACAGAGCCTGGAATACGTGGTGTGTGTATTCCGGAGCAATGCATGGGGTATTGAGGTCACCTCGAGGCAACCATCATGGTGTCGGTATGTGAATTGAAGAGCGGGTAGTTACAAATCCGTATACCAACGATCAGTCAAAATCTCGTGAAAGCAACGTATGAACATTGAAGATACGGCTATCGGTCTCAGTTCGCTGAGAAAGGATGAGTTATTCAGCTTCGGAACAATCGTGTTACGGGAGCAACACAGATGAATCCGACAACCTCTGGTTAGCAGGATGAGGTTGAAATATCTGGTCAAGGCAACAACATTCACACGCTTCAAATATTTGGGCAACAGTCTGTCCAAATTTGAAGCGCTATTTTCCATGCTGTTCAGAGTGTGGGTGAGACCCCCTCCAGTGGTCGGTTTGACCAAACACCAGTCCGGAGACAAAATTGTACGTGATGGTTGTTCATCAATGTGCGGATGAGTTGATGATACCTCGTACCAGTATCCGTTGAAATTATCCGGGAGGCCGTGGTTTGTCTTTTAAGAAGTTCTTCAGTTTCCAGAGAAGACTGTGAAAGAAACACCTTTGTCTCAACGGTTTCACAGTGTTTGGATCGTCGCGTAGTTAGCTTACCATATCTGCTTCCTGGTAGTGTGACTTCCCACAGCGACACGAGTGCGTCGTCGAGTAAGCGGTCGTCAGATGTACGGAAAATCTTGTGAGATGTGCATGTTCAGCAGCGATTTGGCTTATACCGTTACGAAAATGTCTGCGTGAAGATCACGGGCAATTGCCAGTGATTCATCGTTGTATAAGGCGGACAGCCTGTTAGACTCGAGTTGGATTGTTGCTGTTTGGGTCAAACAGGTAAATCACTCGGAGTTGTCAGCAGTTCGAGATTTAATATCCGGTGTCATGTTTGTCTGTGTGGCGGTAGTTGGATTCGGACGGGCGTCCGCGAGTTCAACGAGCAGTTATTGCGCGGCCGAGAACGAAAGCGCGCGGTACGCAAAGGAACCATCGGTGTCATAGGTCGTGGTGACATGACTATATGGTGTTGCGATGTGTGCGGCCGCGAATGCGCTGGCCGCCTGGGATTAGTAAGTCACCAACGTAATTATAGTGCACCTTCGGCGAAGAGACAACGAGTACGCTAGGCTCAGGTAGGTTATATCAAAATATCTGTTCTGTTTTTCTTAATGATTACATCGACCAAGACCATGGTCGTTTGACAACTAATCCGCTCCTCTTTTCAGAAACTTGGGTGTCTGTGATCTTCTACCTATTCTTTTCTTAGGCTTTGTTGGTGTATTGAATGATGAATCGTTCGCTTGATCTTCTCGTAGTTCAACTTTGAGTTTTGTTTTTCAAACTTATCCTCTCTGGAATGCACTAGCATGCACTCGTATACTAAAATGCTTCTTGTATTACATTTCACACATCATTCTCCCTGGTATAGATCTTGTCACTACAGTCTCTCTGTGTGTTTATTTTCCAAGAGATAAGGATTTCCTCTCCGTGCTAGTCATTCAGTTGGCTAACCAGCATTGGCCAGCTGGACACAAAGGCCCCACTCACACACCTACTGGTCTTATTCCTTCGGGTTTACACCGGATACGTGGTGTGTGAGTGGAACCGCAAGTGGTGCAGCGCAAGCCACTTGGGGTGATGGTTTAAAGCGCAGGCGTCCTTTGGCTTCGGTCACTGTGACAGGCTAATCCGTTTCGGATGCCGTCAACCATGAGTTGGATTGGCAGTGGAGCAGTATTTATCTGACAATTCACAGTAATAGGCGCGCGTCCCGATAGTCTCCGGATTACGACCAGGAAAATGTGATGGAAGTCAGTAGTGAACTTTGCATCGAGTGGAACACGACCGAGTTCATCAGCAAGTTTGAGAAGAGATGCCCATAGTTGCTGAGACCAATTTGATCTGTCGGCTTTCATGCATCTGAGCTTTTCGCGGTTACGATCGACGGGAGACGCATGCATCCTGCGTTGACTGAGACCAATTTATGTTGGAATTCTGGGATCATAGTCGGTGCAGTCAAAGATTGGAGGAGGCTGAGTATCTACTTTCTGTTCTGCACCATCTCTGCGTCGATAAATTAGTGTTCGATTTACATATCTGGCCCCATTCTGAATAGATCTGCTCCGCTCGTCTCTTCTGTGTATTGGTAGGTGCGGGCGTGGACCTGCTGGCTGTATTTTCATTTTCTTTTATCGAGATTGGCCAGTACATTGAAACCGAGTAGAGCGGTTGACCCTACGTGGAATTGCTGAACACGTAGCCAGTCCAGATTTGCACCGAAACTGCCTAATCGGCGCTGCGAATTGATGTTCCCTAGCGCTGGCTACTACCACTGCTTTTAGTAATAATAATACCAACAGTCCAAACGGACCGTCATGTGTTATTGATAAATTTAATCATCACAATTTCAATATGCAAAATCGTCACAAATTGTTAACTACGCTATCGGATATATCTTTATTTTCAGACAGACACTGTATAGTAACTGGAAGGGAACTATGTTTGCACTTTTACCACTAAATTCAGCGTTGAACTAACATCGCTGAAACATCAGTGATCGAGTTGGATTACATTTTCCATAACACATTGAACAAACTTCAATACCGAATGATTCGATACATACTGGTGAGTGTTATGCTCTGGGGGGAAAAGTAAAGTCATAGATTCGCTTGTTCTACGTATTGCAAAATAAGAATTATTATTCGGCGGAGAAATTGGATACAAGAACCTTAGAAAATCGTTGTCTTGTCACGAATTTGAGGAACAAGTTGGAAGACTGGCAATGTACGATCCTTGTCCGGAAAACTTTCTCCGTACCCGTACGAGTGCATACAACAGGTTGTGCATATGTAAACAGGAGGAGACCGATAAAACCGTAAAGAAGACCAGCATATCAAGTTTCATGGTTACCATCATTACCATAACGGCCAAAATAAGTTGTTTCTGAACTTATCAGATCCGTCTAAATTGTGAATGATAGAAACGTCAACAAACAACAAGACTCGTCTAGGTGACGTAGACTACAGGAAGCGAACCATTTCTTTCATGCTTCAGTTTACTGATAAAACCAATGGCGTTACCAAGATTAGCCTGTTCCACTCTGCTGTTGAAGACATTTCCGCAGCAGAAGTCAACGAACAACTAGCGGAGCAGTTATTCATATCGCAATTTCATGAGGATGAGTTGATGACGTTTTCTTATCGCAGATGGTTAGTCACAGAAATAAAGTTTACCGAATCGCATGGTTTCTCGGCATAGGAAATGAAACTCAAATTGATCTATCGTTTTTATATATATATATGTATCAGGAAAAAAATCCGATACTTTTGCCTAACGTTTTGCTCAACACTAAGGAGGCCGATGAGACCAGCACCTGCATTTCGGGTTAGTTGTGCTTCGTTCGTGTAAGCGAATTTTAGTGTACACACCCTTTGGTTCCACCACGTCCGTTTGCACTGAAGATGCAGTTCAGAGAGGGCCAACTTTGCTGGAGACCGTCCCTCAGCTTAAGAGTCTTTCTAAACGGTTTGGTGTAAAGTTCAACTAGAAAAGTGATGTGAAATTTGACCTCATATAATCTGCCCGTCTGTATCATAAAAACAACTATATAAGTCAACTAACTGGGTACAGTCTCGTTAGTTTGCTGAAGCTGACTTTTCATCTCCCGTATTCAAACATTCCGGACCTTGATGCTTAGTGTCCGAGTTGGCTAAATCCAGTGCTATCGACTGATATGGATACTGACGTCAAACATGTCATATGAGTAAAACTGAACATCAGCAGCACATCATCGCTACAGAATGTATTCAAGATAGGAACGAATTACAAGGCATAAAAACACGGCTTTACGTACGGAAACGAACAGTCTACGTTATAAGTTAAAATACAAAAACCACCGTGAGTTCATAACCGCGTTTCACATCCTGTGTTCACCTTCATAGAACTGGACTTCTCTGTGCTGAATAGGCTGTTGACCGACATATCAAATTCATATTTCTATTACTATTTAAAAACAACTGTTTGTAGGGTTTTCGTTATCATGGCAATTACAATGAATGCGTTCTCTGGCGTTTTGGCTTTCCTTGCTGTTTCCTTTAATAGTTCCAGTCCATATATGAACAGTCAGTTATGTGCGCCTGCGAGGTTGCAGTGGTGCTTGTCCAAATATAAATCGCCCGATGAAAGCCGTTTTTCTTCTTTGTTAAAGCAGAACTTTTTGGCTCTACAATCAAGTGAAGGTTTTGGATCAGTGCGAAAGAAAAGTTGGTTCTTGGCGACGGGGTTGGAAACGACTTATAGAATTTTTATACAGCATGTGTCTACAAAGCAGAATATTCTGTTCTGCGATACGTATGGTTAAGTCTGAAATTAATCTTAGTTCTCAGTATGAACTACGCTGTTCTTCTGTTGTTACTATGAATCAACAACCTCATAAAATTCGTCGAAATCTATCATCAAGAAACCGATATAAAAGTTTGAATGAGACGAATAGATTCTTTCCAGTATCGCCCGTCTCAGGTTTTAAAAAATGCATGAAGTTGGTCCCGAGATTAACGCAACTATTCCCGTAAATTGCTCCCAAGTCAACTTTGAAGATAAGTACAAAAAGCCATTTTGTTCCGCTTTAAAACGTGTGCCACAGGGAGAAAAATACAGGGTATTTATATGAAGTATAGTGACCTAGTGACACTTTGGAATCAGAAGATCGAAGGACAGTTACTAAGTATGGTAGTTTGGGTCGCTAGGCCAATAATGAGCATAGCGGAATAATGATCGAAGAGGTAAAACATGTGATGAAGTTTATCTCTAGATGGTTCTGGGAATTTCTGGTCATTCTGCCGAGGCAAAATAGCCTTCTTAAGGAAGAGGGCGATTTTGATCGGAAAAATGTGCTTCCCTAACATTACACCTTATTTAAAGACTGCCTGTCACGTGATATCTCAACTGGGTGTCTCTCTTTTTCTCGTAAACGTTCCGCTTAATGGTGTTAAGAGGGAGGTGGGTATGCATCCACTCAACTATGTTGCTTCCTATGAAATTATCGCTTATATCGAAATGAACACTGATTAGAGTAATTCTACTTTGTGGATGTTAAATCGATATAGCGAAAATTGGTACCAGCAACGATATGGTGCCACTGACAAGGAAACTACTATTGTAGTATAAGTGTACTAATAATAACGTCGTCATTTGGATATAACAAACTGGGTGTTGGCAGCAAGCCAGGCTGTACACATCTGACTTCACTGTATTTTCAATCGTTGTGATAATTCATTATTAACACGTAGCCTAACCCCGGTATTATTTTACAAGTGTATAAACTCTTTCGTGATCGGTCAATCCGAAATTATAGACATGGAATTAAAATTCAGCCTTGAACCTCACTCAGTTTAATCACTTCCAATGTTAAACTATCGTCTCAACATACTTTGAACCTATGCAAACCTCTTAGATACTGTGTGATTTGTGGCGCCTGCATGATTTTTTCTAATCAATTTGTAATTCCGACCATCTGTGTGATATAGTCACCAGAAGCACGTTCATTGATTAACGCATCGATTGAAAAGGTCTGTGAACAATCGTTCACAACAAAGCCTGACTAAAAGACTCAAAAGAGGTATAAAACTAATCACCATTACAGGTGTCATATAGATTTGAAATAATAATAAACTTGGAATAATCCCATTCCCCGAACTTCAATTAAACACCTAAACCAAGCTCAGTTGGTTCAGTGAAGTCGGTAAATGTAAACTCTCTCCATATATATATATATATATAGATATATATATAAATATATATATATATATATAATTCAATGTGAAAATCGAACACCGAGTGTTGGGTAATTGTTGTGACGTTCCAAATCCACATTAGGATCCGTTGTTTTAAAAAATAAGGATGGGAGTAATTGCGCGTCGGTTATCGGCTCGTCAGCGTGTTTGTCTGTCTAACGCTGGTCTTCGCCGTATTTGTGTGACCGCTGGGGTGCAGTGAGTGTTGAGGTCGAAGCGTCGTTCGAAACCATCGTGAGAGAAGATCGATTCAGGAACCAGTATTTCTCGCCTCCCTTCTGCTAATCCGATTGCCTTGGCTACCGTCAGTTTGACCTTGTGATCTGTGGTTGCGCATTGTTGCCAGAGGTGTGATTTTCAGTATGCCCGTCTTAGTGTTAAGTGGTGTTCGTATAAATTTGTCTTCAACCGTTTACCAGTTTCTTCTACGTAGGCTTGGTCACAGTCTTGGCAGGTAATAGAGTACTTACAACCGCTTATTCATGTGCCTCATCTGTATGTTTGCTTTTGCAAAGCTTAGTTCGAAGACTGTTTGTTGGTCTGTGGGAGATTTTGACTCCAGGTTTTCCCACAATATACTCAGTTGCCTCTGAGATTCCGTTTATGTATGGCAAGATGACGATCTTGTCTCTCGTGTAGGTAGAATCAACACTCGGTCGGGTCCTGATGGACACGGTGATTAATGGACTGAAGTAGCCGTTTGACACGAATAGCTAATAGAGTTGTTCTCTTTCACTATTGTAGTTCAGGCGTACTGCAGTGGGTGGCTAGTCAGTTAAATAAGGTCCATATACAACTTTTGTGTGTGTGTGTATGATCGGTTAGTTACTAGTGAACGACAATGCAATGTCAATGTTTGTTGGTTTGTGATATATGGTTGTCTCTCTGGTTCCATCATATTGTCTCAATACTGTTACATCCAGTAATGCCACAGATGTGTTGGTTTCTGCTTTCTTGGTGAGTCGAATTTCGGGTAATGCCTTATTGATGGCCTTATGGAAACTGTCGACCTCTGTACACTCAGTGATAACAAGTGGATCATCCACCTATCTCAACTACAGTGTTGGACGATACTTCTGGAACGCACTTCTTTAAAAGAATCGCTCAACAACTTCAGCGAGCGGTCCTGGTAGCTGTGATTACATTGGTACTTCTGGTTGTTGTTGATGTACTGTATCCACACAGTGTAAGCAGTTTTCTGCACAAAGTTTTGTTAGCTCTACGACGCATATATATATATATATATATATATATATATATATCAATTGAAGTTACTGCCTTCACTGAACATACGGTCACCTAATCACCACAATTCACAGTCATTGTGCTACATGTCTTCAATTAACCGTGTGAAAGTAATGTGTCGCTAGTCAAAGTTACAATTCGCTGGACGACAATCTGTCCATAGTGTTCAACTTTCCCTCACAGAAGTTGTTCGTCTTGTTCACACAGCAATCAAGTTATGATTCTAATGCATCAAAACCAGTCGAATGCGATGATCCGTGATAGTAAACTATTTACTAAGAACATTAGTTGAGAACACTTGAAGAATTACTGTTGGACCTTGTGTTGGACCAACGGGCGTTTAGGAAAAGACCTGAAAAGATTAAAGTGACCACACATTCCAGTCACTGTTTTGTCTCCTCTCGAGGCGACGGAGCAACCTGATCATTACTCACAAGCGGGAATGGTTGAGCGTTCACATATGATAATTCGGTCGTTTCTAATGTGAGGACACTGACGCAATGGTAAACACGATTGCCCCATGAACAGCGTGGCCGGAGTTCTAGTCCCAGTAGTGGCAAGGATATGCATTACTGACGAGCTCTAATGAGAGCGAAACTCGAGTCTAGTGCTTCTTTTCAAAAGGGGCCGCCCGGAAAGTCTATGGGAATGTGCCAGCTGCGATCAGTTGTGGGTGATGTTCAATCTATACGAAAAGAAATTGGTGGAAAACACGCGAAATTTTCAAGCAGTTTAGATGGAATCTATAAAAACGTAAGCACAACAACTAATGAAACATAAATGGAGAATAACAACCCTCGATAACTTGGAGGCAAACGCTGCTTACAATTCAGTGAGAATCTGTCGAAAATAGCGAAGCGCATTTACCGGACCTTCTGTAGCTTTTAAAATAAAAAAGAGAGACGCCTTGACATCCGGGCCTCGTGAGAAAGTCATGAGATCGGTGTTCGTTACCAGTATGTCCGGCTTGTCAGAAGAGATACGAACATTGTGCAGATGGACAAAATTCCTTCACCAGGCGTCCATTACACAGCATAAAGTCACCTCATATCAAGTCACAATTACGCCTTATACATAAAGCCACATGAGCTCACGCATGCTCACAGTCTTTTTGAAGACCGGCGCGGAATTTAACTCCGTGAGAAGGCCCGTTTCTTTGTTGTAGCGTATACTCACTTGCATATGGTGTCTCTGTGACCATCTTCCAGCCCCACAATAAAGCTGAAGGCTTGCACAATGGATACAAAACATCAGCGACATTCATTGCACAAAGGGGATTCAGTCTAATCAGATCATAATCAATCCATTTACACTTATCAAAACATTTTCAATAGCCAACGGTTATCACAGAACATCGCCATCTCATTTACACGCTTGGTGTATTCACAGTTATCCTTTATAACATGGCCTTGTTGCAAACCAGTCTCGTTAGAACTTTGAGTTACTTACAAATTGACGCATCCAATGGTGCAGTGAACCAGGTGTAGCTAGTGTCCATCTCAACAACATGTGTCCAATTGTTTGACGTACAATGAGAAATTCGCGAATTGCCACTGAGTTGTTCTCGAGAACCAACGAATTCACAAACTTTAAACTAGAATAGTAGAGAAAAGCCTCATGGTTGGAAGGCCACGCAAACGTTGATGGGGTTCGCCGTTTTGTGGTGACGCAGCTACATGAAACTTATCCAGAGTACAACGGCAAGCTAGTGAGTTTAGTTAAGTCGATCGCAGGTTCCTCTCCTTACTTCGTTCTGCAAGCTAGACTCTGTAGATCACTCAGAATAGAAGCTTGTATCAGTTGCTCCATCATTTCAAGTTTCGTAATGATATGTACAAAGCACTAATAATTAGTGGATGTAAAATAAAGCAGCCGTAAGAAGGTAACGGGAAAAGATGTGTGCTTGGATAAACCTACACACAATCTGCGCTTGTTCCTTTTCTCCAAGATTTCAACATCCACCGACGGGTTTAGAGATCTTGGGAAAAAGGGATAAGCGCGGATTGTGCGTAGGTTTATCCAAGCACACCTCTTTTTCTGTTAACTCCTTATAGTTATATATATATATATAGCGGATCCTAGTGTGGATTTGAAACGTTACAATAAATCTTTCACTAATCAGTGTTTGCCCTCTTTTTAATACTTCAAATATTTATATATATATATATATATATAGCTAATATTCTCGCATATACTGACACAGATCACCGAAAGTTCGTCAAAGTATGTACTCCTGATTAAAAGCTTGCATTTTAACTCTTCTTGACTCCTTAAATAGTTCCCCATCTCCAACACAAATTCGCAGTCTCAGAAGATTCGTTCAAGAGCACTAATGTATGTTCCCCATACTGTTAACATAATTTTTGTCTTATTCTCGTGAAAATCAGATTCATCAGTTATATTTGACCCTTCTGGTGATTTTCATGCTCCCATGGCAGTGAGACTGTCATCGATCGAATACAACAGTGGTCTGATAATGCACCTATTCTAAAGGACCCAACTTACTAACGTCACTCATAACACAAGTTGACGGCTACGGTGACCTTCTAACCTTATTGGACTACTAATGCGCTATTCTTTCTCAAGCGTAAGGTTTACCAAACTATCACATGTTCATCCCAAATGCGATCATGTGAAGCCTCAGTTATAACCTTCCGGTGCCTTCCGGTCTGCGATAAAACATACATGTACAGATAATTAAAATGAACTCTGTATGTGCGCATGTACTTGAGTATTGAGTGTATGTTTCCTGTCACAAAAACTGTAGGCTGTTACTACGATTGAAACTTCCGTTGCAGGTGACAACACATGTCAAATGTAAACGGATACTGCTGAGAGAACTGATAAACTAAATGTAGTCGGTGTTTGGAATTGGGGGTGGCCTTTTAAAAGTCCGCAAGTCAGTGGAAAATTTCAAGAAACCAAATCTAAGTCGTCCTTGTGGAGAGGATGGTCGTTCGTTAGGAGAGGCTGTTGCTCTAAATTATTTCAAATAATCCACAATTATTACTCTTCAGTTGGCTCTTACTTAAATTCCAGGTATTGTGAGTAGTACCAATAATCCTGATAATGTCAAGTAGACAGTAGTAGATAGTCTGTTCCAAAGACTTTTCATGGAGCCACCTTCATAAAGACAGTGTCTGTGACAAACGGCAGACATCTTGAGATCATTCTGATTGACCAAGCTACGGCAAAACGTTAACCTTGCAATTCAGAAGGTATCCAGTGAACGATATGATGTATAAACGAAAGCTCGCTCTATTCCGAACGTAAACCGCTACTTAATTGCACTTAGCTCAGATCACTAGAGGACCAGCTTTTCTATGTCATGAATGTAGTTCATCTCCGACCTTGTTTGACAGTTCGCTTGCAGTTGTAGGGACGTTCGCATAGGCAAATCAGATAGATACTTATCACAGCGAGTAGCTGAACAGATTCTAAAGTAAACACAGAATGAGATCAGACATTTAGACTACGTACTACGTGAACTAACGGGTTGAATCTGAACGATATTAGCAGTTGTGCCATATTGTAGGTCTTTTCGAATGTCTTACTTAGTCACCAGTTTAGCCAAAGCCTCGAATTTGTAGTCTTGTTTAATATAAACCAACATCTTTTCCGCAGATGGCAGCCTAATTTCGGTTTTGTCAGTTCCATATGTGTATCCACCATGTTTACAGGGTAGGCGTTCTCTGCGTATATCAGCTGTAAAAACACCATTACTGCTTCAACCGTGTTATCAGTGTATGTCCTCGTAGCCCTGTGTGTTAAACTACGAACCACGTTTCACTTCTTTCTGAGGGGTACTTAAGTGAAAAAGTGAGTGTACATGCTTTTGTGGAGCAGTTTTCGTCGGTCGCACAACCAGGCGCCTTTCTCAGTGAATACGCAAACACCACCCCACATGACTGACTACGGGCGAGGTGAAGTCCACATCTCAAAGTGGTTAAAATAACTGGTGACGCACCAGCCTTAACTTGATGAACCGGCTAATCAAAGTCCCACGTTACTACGGGACAACAGATTATCAGGCTGATCCAATAAACACATTAGATACCGTTGCACTATCGAAGACCGCAGTCACTAGCTTTTTGGGAGGTGATGCTTGTCCGAATTCACCAGCCGATATAGTGTACAAAAAGAATGACTGACACAGAATATCAGGTTGTCGTAGTCCTGATTTTACCATGCTTGATGTGCTTGTGGGCCCGTCTAATCACTGTCTGTCCCTGTTTGTCTGGTGTATATAATCTACATGATTTAAGTTTGTGACTGATGAGTGTAAGAGAAATCTTAAGACGTCGCAACATGTGTCTTCATTCTACACTGATGAAATTGTAAACGTACTTTGTTTTATTAGCAATCTACATTTGAAATGTGATACCATATTCATCAGATGTATTTATCAAGTAATCAACAAGTGAGAGGCCTCACCTATTCGTCTTCTTGCAACAAAACAAGTAAGTTAAACGACTTTCTGTAACTCAGAGTGACGGCCTGGCAGTTGTGCATTCTGAACATTTATTCTTACTGTCATACGTTGGCATACATCCCGATGTTTATTTCAAGACGCTGAAAAGTAAACCATAGCATAACCGTTATGTTTTTCTGTGTTTAAATGAAGTCCTGAATTCTTTGAATACAACCTAGTCTGCTATCTTTTGAGTGTCATAGTGGGAGGGCGTATCTTGCGGTGTACAGTTGTATCGGATTTCCAAACCGGAGGCGCAAGTATTCCAACTCTTGGCGGAATACCTCAATGCTGCAGCAAGGCACGTCCGAAAGGTCATAGCAATTGGATCACGGACAACACGGGCAACCGGACGAGCCCTGTCTCAACGAGATCGAACCAACGGACGAGACATGGTAGACAAAATGGGATGGATGACCAGATCGGAGGCATAATCACTCCAACACTCGGTGAAGTACCTCGACACGATAGTGAAATACGGCCAAACCTCATGGCAGATAGACTGCGGACAACATGGGCGACAGGACAAGCCATCGGCCAACGAGATCGGGCCAACGGATGAGGAATGGCTGGCATAAAAAACCCCAACAGAAGGCGTCGGCCACACACAAACCAGACCAAAGTGCCCACGTCATGCGAGCGAAAACCATGGTGGGTGTTGTGGTCCGGAATTCGGATTTATAAGCGCGAGCGCGCGCGTAGCATGGGAACCAGTGTGTTGGACAATAAAAGTTGTGATTTATTGGACGCATTTTCGCTACACAATGTCCAAGACAATGGCTTCTTGTTTTTGCAGTAATCGTGCTACAGGGGGGTTAGAATACAAATTATCCAAAGACTTTTTAAAAGGTAAGAGACATAAGAAGGAAACGGTAGCCTATTCTTCGGTGACTCTACCGATTAGCCGGCAAAACTACTCAGCCACACTTATTTTATAACAATCAACATCATATAATTTATGTTTAACCTGCACGGAATCATCGAGCTCCCGTTCTTGGCAAGTATCAGCTGTACATCTGTAAACAGCTAGAAAACTTAGATAGTACAACTCTACTCAGTTAGAAGTGTAGCTCTTGAACGTCTGTTCAATAGGATTAAATAGATCCAACCTTCGATTCACTTACCTACCATCCTTCCTGTCAAACCTGATAGATCATTTCGGTAGCTTGAATCGATCATGGCCCTGACTAGATAAGCACTCGATGTTGCGTAGAAACTGCTCTAAATTGCTTCTGTCGCGTATTCCACAGAGATGCCAAACTAACAGGAGTGAGCAACTAATCGGAGTGTAACGCTGCTTCACTTTATTCAAAACCTTGTTTAGATGGGTTAATTTTATCAGTTGTCAGCCGCAGACGCCAAGCGTAGAATAAAAATCCTAACGCACGCCTTTTTGAACTTCAGGTGATAGGTGATCATAATTTGAGTGTCTCCTAGTAGAGGAAGATTTTGGTCAATGTAAACTGAACGTCACTCACAACTGATTGTTGTTTTCACACTTTTGTAGACCTCTCAGCCAGTCACTGTCGGAAATGAATTTGTTTTGATACAAGGTGCAACATCACTAGGCCTATTTAGGGTGTCTCATGTGTTGAAGTCTAGATGAGGCCTAGCAAGTGTTTTCGCGTTCTGCATTAACGGACACTGAAGCTTTCTGTCTCTCTATGCGTATTTCGTTCAACGAAACGATGTTTCACGTAGGCGTATTGTGGCAACAGAGTAATGACTCATGCAAGGTATACCAGTTCGTGTATTCGGGCTAATTACTAGGTCACTCAAACCACGAACAATCGGTCACGCCTGTTCAGTGATTCGACTGAGGACACGGATGAACGAAAATTGCAAGCCGCACGTCATGTGCCATGCCGCTGCCAGCCCTTCAGTGGATGGGCTTTCGTTTAAATCAACCCCCCTGGTCAAATTGTACCCCTGGTTCTAGAGGGAATGTAGGCTGTCTAGAATAACCACCAAACTGATTATAAATTCAGTAAACGGAACAGTCTTTTCAGTACTGCGGCAAAAATCAGTAACGAAAGTCGTCCTCCCTCTTTCAGTTTTCGTACGAACGTTACGGGCGAGGTATACAGTAGCGTTGGAAAAAATCCGAGTTGGAAAATTGTTTATCGATTGGCCAACAAACTCATCCTCACCAATCAAGTTCTGATGACAAACGGGAATGCAGATATCGAGAAGTATTTATCGATAAATAGACCAAACAAATAATTAAACTAACCGTTCGTTACGGGGTAAATGCATGCATACACTAGATTCGTAAGCTTATGGGTTATCATATTTTTCATTTGATCAGTAAAAATCAATTCAACTAGTTAAACGAGACAAAAATCTAAAACACTGCGTTCCCTTGATCCAGTTCACCAGTAACGATAGAAGACATACGTCGCGAGATGTTAGCATTTCGTTTACTCTCTTCAGTCACGAATGTAAAACATTGGAATATATAGGACATGCGGATGGCAACAACAATAGAAACAATCAACGATTGGGTTTACACAAAAGAGGGACTGTTATCAGTTCCAGGGCAGGCAAACTGCATGAGTCAACAGTTTATGAACACAAAGAACCGGACGGCAAGTATTGATTAGCATGGCTTCGGAGAAAGCAAGCAACTTCGGATTCCGATTACGTAACAACACTTTGAACGAATTGGCGGGGTCAACAACGCGACCTGTTTCCATGATGTGCTTTGCTATGGATGAAGTCGGATGCCGTCTCACTCATTCTGTTGCGATTGCCTGTTACGTCATGGCGCGCACCAACTACTTAGGCATATGTTCAGCCATTCTTTGTCGTAGGCACCGATCTGTTCTGCCGATATAGACGTCATCGCAACTGCAAGTGAACTGATAGATTACATGTGAGACAGAACATTTCGGTAGGACACGATTGTGAATTAGCTGAGCGACACTCCTAGTCGTGAGTAGCAACCGTAATTCAGCCGCTGGGTATGTACGAGTTAGAGCAGACTGTAATTTTTGGCTTACATCAGTTGTGGTATGATCGCCTTTGAAAGGAGGGTTCAAATATTCGTTCCAAGTGTTGTTGCGTAATCGGAATCCGAAGTTGCTTGCTTTCTCCGAAGCCATGCTAATCAATACTTGCCGTCCGGTTCTTTGTGTTCATAAACTGTTGACTCATGCAGTTTGCCTGCCCTGGAACTGATAACAGTCCCTCTTTTGTGTAAACCCAATCGTTGATTGTTTCTATTGTTGTTGCCATCCGCATGTCCTATATATTCCAATGTTTTACATTCGTGACTGAAGAGAGTAAACGAAATGCTAACATCTCGCGACGTATGTCTTCTATCGTTACTGGAGACAAAAATCGCCTGTTCAAATGCATATCTATCACCTACTTTGAGCTTTGGGAAACTGAGTATTACTGAGAAGTGAAAGTGGTTGAGTTTTCACATATGATAATTCAGTCGTGCTTAATATGATGTCAACACGGTTGCCTCATAAACATATATCGAAAGTTCAAATCCTGTTCGTGACGAACTCTAACGAAGGCGAAAATTGAGTTGAGGGCCTCCTTTGAAAAGGCCTAACTGAAAAGTCTATGAGACTGTGAAAGTTAGGAATTTGAAGGTGACGTTCAGTTGTAGACAAATAAATTCCTCCATTATTCATCATTAATCCCCCTCGAGCTGTTTAATCAACAGCATTGCTCTTGTTTTCAACTGCAAAACCCTGACTGGTGAAGACGGCTCAGTTTGGTCAGTTTTAAACGCGAAGATTACTAAAACAGGATATATAGTCTCATTTGTGTGTTTACAAAGTATGTGAGAGCCGACAACTTAATAGTTCGAGACGGCCGGCGCATTCGCAGCCGTACTGAAGAAGCTGCTTGTTCAAGGCTCTGTCCAAGTAGTGCTTTCGTATGTTGCCATTGCAAGGGTTGAACAGGTTAGCTTCATGCCATCCGCCTGTATTGCACGATTTATGCCTACAATATCTACTTTCACTAATGCATTACCGTTTACGTCCATCTTCCGTCGGTCACAACAGCGCATTCAGCAAATTCAGCCTCAGATAGATCGGTTGACCGTGCAACCTTCCTAACCACAAGCAACCACCTGCACATTATCACTCACGAAGTCGGTTGTTGACCAACTTTTCATCTAAAACTTTCGTATCCGAGAGTATATGTTTCCATCATCTGAAATTTGACGATAGTAGAAAGCGTTGCATCATTCCGCGGGATTTTAGCCCGAAACCTAACCATTTGGGAAACGGCAGCCTCAGTTAGGCTATACTACTAACCCGGTCTATTTTCAGAATTCAAGTCGTCTGCTTTGTATACGTGATCACGGACTTCTTACTTGTACGGGAGCTTCGACGATTATCCTTCTCGCCACATCTCACGGTCGAATCTCTTCTTTCAGAGGTCCGAAACTCAAATCGGTTCTTCCATTCCAACTTATGGTCGCTGTTCCATCACCCCGATCACGGGGTTCAGACCCACTTGGAGACGCAGCTTTTTGCAGCTGAAATATAATTTGTAATTTAGGGAGCGAATTTTGTCAGCAGCTTTCCTCTCTTTGTAGACATAAAGCACCACCGTTTGTTTGACCCAACCATCATTCTGGTTGTCATAGGCCAACTACCAATTGTCGAGTCTTTCCGACCGCCGGTTACTCATACTTTTGCCAAACCGAAATACGCCTCACTACCTGCACAGGTTTCTGGAGACATTGGACCGAATTTTAGTCGGTCGTTCGGCAAGCATACAGCTACCTCCTTACTCGTGGCCTTCCAATGACCACCACAACAAGAGGCATGTCTCTAATAAGCTCGCCATCGCTCGAAAAGACTTTAACCAGTCACCGACGTAAACCGTCAACCCGGCCGGCGTGCTTAGCCTGCATAAGTACATCTCGACATTTGAGAACAACCGGTTTAACAGAAGTAATGATGGAACAGGTGCATGCAGGTTGAGCCGCAGCCCGCTGACGGTTGCCTATTGGGATCAGGAACCATTCTGACATATCAAGAAGCATGAGATCCCTGTGTAAACAACTCTATACTATCGAAAAAACCTAGTGCAACTGTCTCAGATATAGCTCCAGGTGACCTTCACTTGAATGCCATATCATTCCCAGGAGTTTAAGAAAAACACAACTCGTCTCCATTCCAATAAAGGATGGTAGATTCAAGGTACGCTATAACACACCGATTCAGCTCTTATTCGACGAATCTGCTCAGTAGGTTCATCTGCTACTTTTACCGTAGGTAGTGAAAATGCCCTCTTACACTGGTTTTATATCAGCGTGGTTCCACTCTTTAGTGGATTGGACGGGTTTTGAGACCTGTATTCTCGGCGAAACCCATTTATACAAGGCATCACGGAGACCTAGTGTAAGAAAAAAGTGCGGGACTATGAATTGTCTATCCTTGGTATGGCTATCTTTCACAGTGATACGAAGGTCGGTAGTAAAGATGCTTAAGCCCTGTATTTGGAATCGCATCTAAGGACCTCAAGTATTCGTTGCAGGTTGTTACTGGACCTTCCGGAATCATTCTGGCAAGTGATTAACGTCACTAAAAACTTCATTTGTTTGATCTGATCGTGTCCTGCTCCCTGGGATGCCGACGGGGCCTTAAGCAAAGCTCTGAGTAGAATACTATATTTGGGTTATACTCAAACAATGATAAAGGAAGATTTCGATCACTTGAGGCTGGACTTCACAAACCATTCAGTCAATCCTACAACTTCTCCCCCCCACTGAAGAGTTCTTCGGGGCAGTAATGGAAGCTGCACTATTCCAACGTGCCCAAGACCATACGAGGTAGAGGGTGAGTCAAGCACCATCTTGTCTTGATCACACTCCTACTCAAGAGGCTGCCATAATAGGCAATCTAAATACTATACTCCTACCTGGTTGTAGTTATCATAGGACAATTCGACTTAGCTATTTATAGAAAAGTAGACAACATGCCTCTCAAACTACAGCTCTAAAGGCTTATCACATGACGAACTTCACAAGGCTGAGGACGTAGCTTAGCTAGATTGAATGTTCTGGCTCCGGCAGTCTGGATGGTCAATGGCTGCTCCTCCGATGTCGTCAACAACCATATTCCAGTAAATTGTTGTGGCCCGGTAGGAAAACGAGGAACACAACCGAAGGTGTGATTGCATTGAAACGTTCGGACCGGAGCAGGTACCCACAAGAACAAGCTAAAATTGAGTTTATTGAGTATCTCACGTGGCGCAACCGTACCAATGCTGCTATCAGAGAGGATAGATTTACCTATCAACGCGGATATGACCAAAAGATGAAGGCGAATCTTAAGTTTTTCTATGGCGAATTCTCAACACACATAGGGAGTAAGGTCAACGTTTAACAACTGCAAACCTATGGTGGATTTACCAGCACAGATGCAGAGGTGGCCAACAATCTGGGTAAACAGTGGGTAAGTGTGAATAAGTGGGTCATAAACAACTTTTAGGCACGGAAGGATCAGTTTAATTGAATTACCTCAAAATTCAGTGTCAAAAGTTAGAATCAAGTTAGAGAATTTGCAACCTCACAAATCACCCTGTCAAGATTTAATATCTCCTGTCGTCTTGAAAAGCTATACCACGGAATTAGCGGAGCTGCTTACAACACTCTTCAATCGCTCCTTGTCAACCGACCGTCCATCAAAAGCCAGAAAACAGTTCGCAATCACATATATCTTCAAAGCTGGATGCGGAGATGAACCAGCAGACTATCGACTATTAATGTTGTTTCCAGTGGTCTGTAAAATAATGGAGAGCTCACTAGATGACTCTCTCTTGACAAACGTTAAATACCTCAAACTGATCAACAAGGAGAAACATTACTCTCATAGGAGATACTCGCGTTACGAATCTGCTGATTCCTTATGATTTTTGGACGAAGGCTGAAGAGGCATGATTGGGCATAGATGTGCTTTATCCTGACTGTTCCAAACCCATCAACAGGGTTGATCATTCCATTTTGCTACGGAAAATCAATAGATATGACCTCGATGCGTGCTTACTCACGTGGCGCAAAGATTATCTGAATGGACATTGGTTCAGTGTCAGGGTGAATGGGAAGCTGTCAGTGTGATACTCTGTCAACAGCGGCGTTTCAGAGGGATCTAATTCAGGGCCACAGTCAATACTTCCTACAGTTCTTGAACTGCCCAATATAGTCAAGTTGCCAATGTTGATCTACGCGGATGACACAAAGCTCTAGCGAATTCTAGTATGCCCGGAAGATGTGATAACTTCGCGAAACGATTTGAACTGTCTAAGCCAGTGGTTGATAAGAAGTAACTTAGCTTTCAACGTCAACAATTGTGAAGTCATGTACATTCACCATCAAAATTGTACTGAATATCACGTTGGCGACACAAAGCTGTTCATGTCAGTATACGTAAGAGACCTGGGGACCATAATGGCAGACAAATTGAGTTTGTTTACAACTTGTGCTACCATGGCTAAAAATGTAGAAATAACCCTGAATCTTCTGAGAAGGATTTGTGGAACCTTCCACCCTGAAGTGTTTCCTACTATGTCCGCTCACACCTGGAAACGAACATACAGATCTGTCGTTCTTGTCTTCAGAAAGATTTTACACTTATTGGGGGTTTTCAGAGACGCATTGCTAAAAGAATCATGGGGCTCAGGGAAACCTCCTGGCTGGAAAGACTGGCAGAATTAGGTCAATTTCCAATTAATTACAGACACTTCAATGGGAGACCTACCTCTACCTACAAGGTACTTCACACCACGGGTCATCCAGTGGTACATCTTCCACTAAACAATGATGAACTTTTGAGGGTTTACACGTTGAAATTGAGTTTTGGAATGAGCAGGTCACTTTGCATGACAGATCTGTTTCGCAGTTAGGATTTGTTCACATTAGAATACACTGCCAACCGTTATGATCACGACTGATTCGGTTGAAAGTTCTAATGTATTATTCGATCGGTACATATGTCAGAACCAACCGGCACTCCATTTTTCATCACCACTATACTACGTCAGTCTCACAGGTCATCAACTGCGTATGTCTGAGTGAATATTGTTTCAGTGTGTTTCAATGTTCTTTGTTGAAATGAATGCAGCCAGCAGTCTCGTTGCCTTTTATGTCCTTCCATTCACTTGTTGTTTATACCTACAAACCATCCAACATAATTTTTCACTGACCAACACAGAGACAGGAACACACAAGCAAAGATCTTTCTCCTTCCTGTAACAACTTATAAATTTGTGAACCTGTACTGTACCGATCAGGAAGACCTTACGTATGTCTTTATCTATCCAGCCATGTTTGAGCATTACCTCTAACTGGTGGTAGATCCTTTCTTCTGTTAGACAAATGTTTTCTTCTTTGTCTATCACTCGACAGATCAATGATCTCAAAAATGTATATGTGCCCACTGTACTGCAACGTCGTCTGGTGGGTGAGGACCTGGAGTAGTGGCAAGCACACAATGGTAAGTGTGAGGCGACAATGTCCCCGTTAATCTGGATACGTCAGTTTGTAGTTGACGACGAAGCGGCCTCCAATCAAATTGTACAGCGAAATTGGCACATACCAATGCATAATCGTAATCTACTCAGGTGCTCAGGATTAACTTACAATCTTGATAATAACCACGTCACCGACAGGTGAAGACCATGTAATCAATCTATGTCCATGATTGACTCGGCGATGAAGGTCACTAGGTGAAGCATTGAGGCCTAGAAAGTCGGGAATCAGTGTTTACTAGAAACAAGCCGTTATTAGTACAGAGCTACAACAAACATTCACCGTTGTATGTTCGATGACTGGCTTAAAAGCGTGAGCCACTTAGGTTACATTCGTCAGTACTCAGCCTGTCTACTTGGGAGTTCAAGTATTGAGCTAGTACTACAATGTCCGTGGGCCGGGTGCTGGGCAGCAAGTTAGAGAGCTGGTGGAAAAGATCACTTGTATATACCACACTCACTCATCCACGCGTTTATATAACAGTTAAAAAGCCGTTGACTCGTGCCAACGTTTATTTGGAGATTACTGTCATGCAGAGTAAACAGGTTCGTGTAGTTGCATTCTGTCTTCGCTGTGGTCACTATGGAACTGAATTATATCCGAGTAATCGGTTTGTTCCAGCTTCAGATCGCTGCCCGTGTGTATATAGCATCCAGATTTTGAGATAGTAAAAAAGAGAATCATCGCTGCTGACATATCACGTCCTAATGCTCATCGTTGTTATGGGTAGTCCATTACACATTGATTCCAATAAACGAATGAAATCGGCAGATATAAATTTTCAAGATAAGGATTCAATTCTCGTCAACAGCGCTGTTGTGAAGTGTTACTGGTGGTAGATGATATACTGGTAGTTGACAACTTGAAAAGTGCTTGCATTTAAAGTATAGTTATTTGGTCACACTTAAGAAATGCTGAAGGATGTCCTAATCTCACCAGGAGGCAGGTGATTTTCAACATATATTCCCTTTACTTTTGTAGTTGTCAGTCGGTTCTCTACGTCCATCATATCCCTCCACACATGCAACTGGCAAGAATTAATTCGTCGGCTACTTGTCAAGTCCTACTTTAATTTACTTTACATTACTCGTCCCTATTCTACTGTGCTGTACTACTCTGTTGCCGCCAAACTTGACAGGATCCGCAGTCTGCAAATTTTCTAGCCGACCGCTCATCAATTCCTCCTTTCTTTATTAATCTACCTAATGAATGCCTCACAGAAATGTGATCGGAGTGCAAATTACGATCGTGGAAGAACCAAGTAACTACGAGCTCTAACAAGATCGAAACTCGAGCACAGTACCTCTTTTGAAAGGGACTGGTTGAAACGTCTACGGGAATGTGAAAGATGTAGTTAGTTGTGACTAAGGTTCAAATTATATCAACCAAAATCTTTCCTACCCATCAGCAGTCAATAAATATGTATTGAAAACTTTCTTGGTAGCCGATAATCAAAAATATGATTGATGTGGCAAACAGACTGTTTCATTCTTCGGCGGTCATTGGCTGTATTTACCTCCAGTGACATTGTTTAACCTTTTCCACCAAACGCCTGCTGTTATGATGTCAAAATCACAATGTACTATACCTTCCAGCTGAATGAGTTTGATTAAACTGTCCATGTGTTCAACATTGTCCGTGGCACACGTGATCTCTTTATGTGGGCTGGACTGGTACATGATATAACGTAATGTGGTTAGCAGGAAATTTTGGGAAATTTGTGAAAAGTTAAAAAGTAACTTTTGAATACTCCAGCCCTCACTGATATAAAAACGAATACACGTTTGACATGGATATTTAGCATGTCGGGTTACGAATGCATACTTTTGGCATGTATCTTTGGATCTGATGATCTCATACCTGTTTACGAAACCGGGATAAACAAATATTCCTACACTGTAGCTGAAGAGAAAGTTGACTGAACTGGAAAACGCGTCTGCATTTGTTTTCGAGCTGGTCTATTCTGGATAAAGGGATATCAACGAGGTGAAGAAGTGCACTCTGTGGATGCTTCCAGACGGTTACCCTTGACTTAACTGTTGTCTTCTTAATGGAGACGTTGGTGATGTCCAGTTACTACAACCTCATAAGGACTTCGCGTATCAGGCCCCCTTCATCATCACTCCGTTCTCCTCATACTACGATTAGTGTTTTATGAACTTATCAATTTATTTTGTGTGTGGTTGTGCTAGTTTGCGCAACCGAACCTCACATTGTAGCACACGATTTGTATTACAGACTCTTCACCATTTTGTAGAAATAACACTCCTACCACTTACACCTAGAGAAGGGAATGATTATTGATGAGTAGTCGAGAATTTTGGTTAAGTTCAAGTCGAACGTCACCCAAAGTTGACCGCAGCTGTCGCATTCCCATAAACTTTCTAGTCGGCCCCTTTGGAAAAGAAGCACTAGAATCGAGTTTCGTCCTCATTAAAGCTCGTCAGTAGTGCATATTTTTGCCACTACCGGGACTAGAACTCTGACCACGCTGTTCACGGGGCAACCGCGTTTACCACTGCGTAACCGACCTCACATTAGAAACGACCGAATTATCATATGTGAACGCCCAACCGTTTTCGCTTCTGAGTAATGGTCGGGTTGTCCGAAAGTCTTGATAGGAGGCATAGTCAATGGGTGTTAACTCCAATCGATAACCCCGCGATTAGAACTTCCTGGACAGGTCTAAATCTCCGATCTCATTGTGGGTGACGTTCAACTTGAAAACAGATGATTATTAAAATAGGACATAAATATATCGCTTGTCTGAACCAGCAAGTGTGGATCATGTATACTTCACTTTTCACGAACTAACATACAGATCATTTTATTTGCAGCCTCGTTTACAAGCGAAGCAATTCTGTGGGGATTCCTCGAAAACATCGTTTCTTAATTCGTCATCATCATTATAGACAGCAACACATCAGTGGTTCACACTGATGTTTAACTGTCGTTTAACACTTTTTTAAAAATTAAAATAAAATATGGAAATCCACAGCACAGCATCACAATTTTTTAAAGTCTAGTAGTAAATGTGCGTACGCAGGTTCAGATTGGTTAGATAAACCACGTGTAGCCGAATAAGATTAAACCAACACTGGTGTACCGCTGTTAGTGTTGCTGTGGTAGAAGTAAAATGCACAATCGGTCGAATAAATGACTAATCCAACATTTACCGTTCAACTGCCTCACTGAATTCATCAAACAGGAGATGTACATACCAGCCCCTCATTTGTCAGGTCTCCTGTTCCGCATTAAGTCTACCTCAAGTCAGTTGGTCATGTGAGCAATGCGGCCGTCCGCAAGCGCATATTCTGGAACCATCGGGATGCGCTATCAACTGGTCAACCAATCACAGTGCAGAGCCTGTTGTGGTTTGGTCGTCTAATCCACAGGTCAGCCGAACTTTTATTGCACCAGGTTTTAAATACTGAGAGCATCCATAGTACAGTAAAACCATGTAATCGCCAAGCTACAACGTGTTCGGGAAATGTGAGGACTATGTTACTAATAAGTAGTTTGGCAGGTTTATGATGTTAGATGAAACTCTGACAGATGAGACTGTTGATTGTGTCAGTAGGTAAAGTGAGTAGCTGTCGCGTGCTTGGTTGGGTTCCTCGTGATCACGAGTTGATAATGTACCCTATTCGGACAGTTTCTAGTTCTTCCGCTTAACCATGTTCTAGCATTTTTAAAAATCCTTTTTGCCAAACTTTTTTCCTTCTAGCTCATTCCACGTCACTGTTGCAAGGAGATGCGGCTGGGTTCATAATAAATTCTGATCAGATTGATGATCGGATGAATGTGTAAGGTTTGTGATGCAAATGAAACTGACGCGATGTGGTATGCTTCCACTGCTTCCGGTGCTGACTGACCGTACAATTCAGAGAACAATGCCACAGTTACCCAAAAAGTATTCAGCTTCATCATGGTCGATACCTGGCCTACCTCAAGCTCAGAGGTGTGACAAAATCCTAATTTTCTCTGTTCCATCGTTCCTAAAGTATCTCATTCAAGCCGGAAGGGTTCCTTTGTATAGGGCGTAAAATCAACGAAGTACTCTGAAGACATTCTTATCTCTGTTCCTAAAAAGCTGTTCCTCTGCCCGGCGAAATCTATAATTGCTTAGGATGCCCAATGTCCAGCATGATCGTGAGCTCTGGGACAGTTTTCGTAACAAAATGGGTATTGGGGTACTTAATCCAGATTCTATCCAGCGATTAGCTAGCAAACAGAAATATATAGATATTGATAAATTCCTACTAGCTTCGAAAACTGTGAAGGAGGAGGTTCTTCCAACTTCCCATGGACTACTGAAAAATTCCGGTTTTTAGGTGCACCATGATATAACCGGGTGGAACGCCAGGAGTTATCGTCGGCAATATTAGCATCAGGAGTGTCCCCGATTCACCCAGCAGTGACCCAGAACATAACAGGAGTCAAGGGACAATTTTGTCAGCTACAAACTAGTTAGCTAACGTCCGTGTACAACACATTCATCCTATTTTGCATCCTAATCCTCACGTAGATAAAACTCGTCCAGGACTTTTCAAAATTGCTGTCAACTCTCAAGAGGTAGTATGGCGTATAGGTATAGTTTATAGCATCTGATGATGATGGCAAAGACTTTTACAAACCGAGTATGTATAAACCACTCTGTTACTTGACAATGCAATCTTGCAATAATGTTGCACTCCCTCACCTTGTTGATGATCTCTGTGAGAGGTTAATTATCTGTATTCTTACAGCCGTCGTGGTCGTTAACAGCCATTGAACAGAATGAGTCTCTAGGTCATTTTTGTATTACAATCCTAACCTTGTAGGCATGGTATCTGCTAGCTGGATCTAATGATGACAAGGAGAATCTGGGCCTCCATAACAAATAGATGCAGTTTGCTAATTCGCATGGATCTTCTTCGCTACAACGGCGACTTACCGAGTACTTTTCCGCGAAACAGAGTAGCCTTTTCCGATTTGCGTCGTCAAGTCAAATCTTCAGAGTTTTTATACTTTTAGATACAGCTCGCTTTTTGGATCTCAATCCATGGGGTTTGTTTATCAACATTTGGCATGGATTTCGCATGATTCATTCCTACAGTACGAATCTGTTGATTGTCACTAAGCGATGGACGAAAGTAGCTGACTGAATCAATGGTATTATTGTTGTCTACTTCTAATTCGTCAAAACAGTTGATCTCGAAAAACATGCTGTTCTGTCTGATAAGCTCTTCCACTATTGGATACAATGCAACCTCCTTCTGTAGCGAGAGATTTATTGCTTGAAATGTCGTTATGGGATGTGCACAAACTATGCATTCTCTACTCTCATATTTAGCTCAAGGTTCACTTTTTGGCGTGTTTCTGTTTCCGATATTTATTGACGATTTTCTACTTTCTGTCACTTCCTCGTTATTGTTGTTTGTTGATGGCGTTAAAACTTGGCGTGTCGTTAACAATGATAATATATCCTTTGTTCAGCAGAACGAAAACTAAGTCTGACAATGAAAGACAGACATCAGTGAACTTATACTGGTTAGAGTATTGTCGACCAAAATGTGCCTTGGTGCCCGTCTTCTTGATTATGAGATCGCCTATTCATCCTTGCCAATTGGCGTTTAGTAGAAGAGGTGATACCATACTGTGAGTTTAACTCCTGAAATTGGAGGTTTAGCATAGAAGACTTAGGTGCACGTATAGCTTTTTCTCACTGTGCGGTTGCAAAGCTTCGAATGATTCCCCTGATCGTGTTGTTTGCAATAATTATGTGGCAGTTTTCAAGGTCCGCCTTGATAATCACCTACTGCAATAGTCTACATGCCTCATAGTTTATACTCATTTACTATTGTCTACTCAAGTGCCCCAGATTCCTACTGCTTTTATCACAGAAGAGATAAAGGACTCAACTTTTGGTCTATCGTCACTGCTGGTCGTTACTCGATTAGGCAGTAGACGAGTAATACGCTCAAAAACCTGTAGTACTCACCAGGACGTTTTTGTATTGTCATGAAATGTCACTAGCAAGAGCCTTCCCAGTACTCAGCTGTGATTAAGTTGTGATAATGCTGTTGGGGGAAATCTAGTTCCTCTAGATATGGTTTAATTTTTGGTTTCTATTCGAAAAGAATTTATGATTTTGAGTTTTATCCTTTCGCACCATAACGTGTTGAAACTGAATTTTTGCGCTTGTTTCTCCTCTGTCCCTGATTAGCCCAGTTCACTTAGGCCGCATCAATTAAGGTGGGCTTTCATCGAGACCAACCAACCTCTATATATATGCAGACGCTAGTGTGCTACGCCATTTTTAGTTTGAGAGAAAATGGATTCTCAGCCGAAGCTTACGAATACCGGTGTTCTGAGGTTTTGGGTATTGTTACAGTCTGTGCTGACTGTTCTTGGTTATTATGTTCGTGCGCTAGCCATTTCTTGTTATCCTTGACTACGTGGGTCATAACAAATCTTATAAACAAATACTGTGAAAATGACTGACACTTGACCACTTGGATATTCTTGACAAGGCATGGTTGTATCAGGACAGTGCGTGTCACTAAGAGAAAAGGGCAAGAACAAAAGCAAAGAACCACGAACAGTACCGTAATTACTGTATAAACTCAAAATGTCACTATGAGCCGTGAAACAGGGACTACACATTTATGTCAACTTAAAACTCCCAACAAATAAACAAAAAACGATCCTAAAATAGATTTTATTTCCCGTCCAGTGACAAAACATACTGATGCACAGCCGCTATATCCGTAGACTTTTAGTGACTGGGTCTAGAGCATCCTGAGGACCAATCACGTGCAAGTGTCGGAATTAAAAATTAAAGAAAATAAAGGGCTTTCATGTTTATAGAGACGAAAAATTATATTTTCTGGGAGAATAAAGCAAATTAGTAGAAAGGAGTGCCTTTTCCTAACAGTATACCACCATATCACATTTAAATGATGAATGCACATTTCGACAGTAACTATGGCAAGCCACGAGTCAGTCGTGGAGGTCCACGAGAGGTTTACCGATTGCAGTCCACTTGATTTTTCCTCCGGAGTTATCTCAGATGTGGAGTTTGCAAAACGAAAACCGGAAGGCTTAAGCAGCTGATGCGAACAATGTCGCGGACTTTCACCTGACAGCGGTTGGCATTTCAAGCCGTACGTTCTCATCATGTCTGTAGAGGATGAATTCTACGAATAGAATTCCGGACAACACTTTGCGCACCCATTGTAACCGTAATTTGTTTTCGTGTTGTTTTTCTCCAAACTGTTTGCTTCTAGTTTTGCGGATAAAATAGGAATGAGTCAATGACCATCGCTTAGGTTTGGGAGGAGCCGTAGTCTTATTTAGCTTCTATACACTTCAACTTAACCGAGAGGTCCTTACAGCTGATTTCGACTGGGGATAACTAGGGAGTTGGCGTCTCTTCTCAAAACAACCCAGCAGTCTGGAGATTACTCACTAATCAGATGTAGCTATGTGCTTAAGTGCTACAAGTCCATCGTGACCAGCATTGGGTAAATGGTGTAGAAGCCTACTGGGTTGCTTCACAACGGATGCGGTGAGCAGTTAACCATAATTTGCTTTCAACAGAGCTATTCGAATCCATCAATGGAGAAAATGGATTAAACATCACAGCGCCGGCCCACAAAGTGATACTCACTGCAAGATAAGAACATCTGAATAGTTGTTGTACTTGAACCCTTAGAAGAGAGGTTTCTTACCTTGTCACTTAAAATATACCAGCCGTCTACTGTCACATATTATGAGCCGCAACCCACATCAAAGTCAAGGGGTAGTGCAGATATGGTAACTGTAGGTGAAGTGATAGTCTGTGACTATGGAAGGTGACTGTTCTGGTTAAAAGATGTAAACCGTCTTTAGGCAGTAGTTCATGGAAGTCTGCGTTTAGCCCCACCCAGTTTGCGGGAACAATTTGTTAGTAACAGTGAGACGAAGAGGCGGATAGCTGGCATTGTGGGTCAGGTGAGTTCACTCACTCAGTCTTCAGGGATGCATAAATTAAGATTGTCGGGTACTCCTAAAGGTGCCAACCACTGAACATTGTCTATTGCTTTTCCAGGCGGCTGGCGCAAAGGTCCAAACGGACAAACGATGAGATAACATTGAAAAAGGCCAATAATAGCGTGTAAGATGTCTTGCGCATTGACATTTCGTTCGCATCTCATCGGTTACTTTTGCGAAATTGACATACAAATTATATAGTGAGGGGGCAAGCAGCTAGGCAAAATCGATCTAGTCATGAGACAGTCAATCAGGTGACCAAAGCGGAAGCAGTAAGATGCAACTGAAGCGTACTGATTATCAAGAGCATGAATAAAATTGCTGTGGGTCAAATGGAAATGAAGACATGGCTCAGCTACAGTCATTGTAGCTGACGCTGCTGTAACCCACGCAGTAGGTGACTAGGGTGTTGAAGCAGATGATAGCCATTCAGGTTCACTGACATTATTATTGCCATTATTATTGTGAACTGAAATGAAAGCAACTGATAATGTAAGGTAACGGAAGCCGTTTGTTTGTCTGCAGTGTGTAGACGCTTTACTGTTTCATGTTTGAGTTTAGGCTTGAGATCTTTGTGCACTGTACCCCATTACCTCCTCTTCTTTTAGCTTCAGAATTTGCTTTCTGTTCCTCCTTGTACGATAGTTACTGATCACTGTAAACCAGTAATACACTGCTGCACTGAGACGCATCTATCCAGCCACCAAAAGACGTGTAATCTATAAACTTTGTAGATCACTCCGGAGGCAATTAGTTTTCGTTTATCATCCATGGTGTTACTTTGCAGCATCAATTTGATGTTGTTCGTATTCACTGAGGATACGTTTCTCAGAAATTATCGCCTGATCTAGTGCGTGTACAACATTCGTTCTTGAAGACCACTGTTTTTTTTAAAAGTTGATCAGTCGATATTGATAAACTGGCTCGTTGGACAGCTTTTCGCCGATTCACCGTACTCAACAGCGATGTTTTTGGTTGATCAGATGAAACGAAATGCTAGCAAATGACTGTACTTATTCTAACTGCGTTGATAAAATAAGCAAAGACCCAATCTTTCGCATTTGGAATGTAAGGTTTTTTTTCCAGATGCATGTTCCGTAGTTCAACCACGCTACAATTCTCATTCTAAGTTAGTCAATCAATTACTGAGCGTTAAGTCAGTCACATCAAAATTTGGCATCGCCGGCTAGGTTGTGAAATCGAGAACTCCGACCGAATTTTGAAGAGAATGTAAACATTGATACTGTTTAAATGAGTTAAACTAGATGGATTTTCTCTTAAGTGGGGGGTAATTAACAGTCGCAGCAATGGACTGCCTGCCACTGACAAACAAACGACGAAGATTTCCAAGGCACCAGCTCAGCTCGTAACTAATAAAGAATATCACTGGTGAGCCAGATCAGAACATGACTGTTACTAGACCAATGGCATAAGCAAAGAGATAAATCCAACTTGAGATATCCGTAAAGGCTAACGGCGTTATGCAAGAAGATTGATAGAAATTAGTTAACCGGTGGAAATGGTCTTCTGAATGAAGCCAACATCAAACACTGATGGACTCCAACATATCACAAATTGTTGATAGATTTTGGTACTGAGGAACAAAAAGTATCATACCGAATGTACAACCATGAACTCCATAAAATCACAGTCAAACTTCAGTACCGGTAGAGATTATCCGGAGGTGGCAAGAAGTTCAGTTATTAAAAAAGATATTGTCTTTATACTAACTCACAAAGTTTTGGAGAATTGAGAGAAAGGGAAGGTGCATTAATGGAATGCTCCCATTAACCTTCATTCGGCTCATGGCAATAAAAAAGATTTTAGAAGTTGAACCAATTCGTTTTGGACAAGATTCATTTTCTAGTATTTTGGGGGGTTTCTATCCTCCAGTGAAACTACAGTCCGTCCGCATGGAGCGATCGTCAAACAAAGTTCTGTTGTCTGGGTTTGCATTATCTATTCAACCGTACCTTCCGCTCCAACCCATACTTCGCCCAGTTGATAGTGCATACATTCAAGCTAATTCTGAGGCGAACTGGTGTGCCGACTTGAACATGTATGGACTCATTGGCATCAATCAGTTCAGCTGACCTGAAGTCACGAGTGGTCCATGCGGTCTAATACTCGCTGTTTCGGATGTTACACCAAACTAAGCCGTCCATTACCGACTGTGAGCCTAAACAAGGCTCCAATTCGAGTACCCTGGTAATTTCGATGGGCCAATGCCAAATCGGCTGTTTGCATCACTCGGCTGAGTCTGGCGTTCAATTTACCTAAGGAGCAAGAATGCAGGTTTTCACGTCATTGTGTGCAAATTTTACGGACAATGATGTGTTAAGTTTGCCATGTCTGTTTCGGTTAATCAGGCCATGAGGCGAAGTGAACGCGGTATATGTCCGCCCGTATCCTTACCTAGCAGGTCTATGATTTTCTCTACCATATTCCCTGGCAAGTTTTGCAATTATAGCACGCCCACATGTTGGCATTTTTGTGCACGGTATCCCAGAATTTGATTACCGAACTTTGGTTAACCCATCGCCGATAACTGTTGGACACTCATTGAGTCACGTGCTAATAGAGAAAGTGAATTTAGCGCCAGAATAAATAAAAACCTGTAACAGTGTTCTTGCGTATAGACTATATTGATTTTGATTGAAGCCAACCACCAAGCTGTTTGTTCCAACTGAGCGCTCACGAAGTACTATGTTTAACAGTGTTTTTTGTCCGGCCGATTATTTGTTCTGCTCCGTACGCTCGCGTATCCTAACATGTTAAAAACGGCTGGTTCTTACTAATTGCACACCAAAAATGAAACACTTTGCAACGGGTTTCCGTCAAAATCCATGTGCATTATTTAGCATCTTGTCGTAATTCCGGAATACTATGAGAACTGTTGAAACTAGTGAATATCATAATTGTGAATGTTTGTTGCCGTCGAACTCTGGAGAAAATAAGGAGCTCATGGAACATTCTCACGGCTAGTTATAGATGAATGAAGTGCAAATGTTTTGATTTTATAATCACTATATACTGTGGATGAATTCTCAGCAGGATCAACCTATAGATAATGCCTTCACGATATAACGCCGGTTATAATTGATCGCACAAGGAAAACGTGAATGATTTGTTTACTTACTAACAAATGTTGAGTAGTATAACGAGAATCAGCAAACGATGGTTTAACTAGGGGTTGCTGGCAGTCATTATGACTTTTGAACATAGCAGTAAGAAGACGGACAGTGGTAGATGCTAGCATTTCGTATTGCCTCTTCAGTACCAAATAACAATAACCAGGAGCATATATATGACACTATTAAGGTGGTGGGTGAAGAAAATGAAATAGCAAATTAGGTGGAGAACAACAACGTAAACATATTAGGTCCATGGGAGTCTAAGGCTTACATATGACTGTTTCTGTACACACAATGCTGGCTTGAGACGACTAATCGCAACGGCCTCAGCGAAACGCAGGAAACGCGGATTAGCGTGGCGCATTATAATCCTGAATGTTGATTCAGGATTAATCCGGTGACCGGTGGCCACCATGTGTCTGGCGATAGATGAGGCCGGAAGTTTGCGTGATCCTGGGACGAAGGGAGTAGATTGCGCAATCATATCCTGAACCCATTTGGGTAGATGTTCCTTCATCCTAGAGTTCAAGCACCTATCGGTTCTGTCGATGTAACTTTCGCAGCAGTTACACACAAATTGATAAATACAGTGTGATTTGGCGCCAATAGGTTGCTCTCCCTTTACTGAAGGTAACGGTAGCTTACGAGTTCGTTCAACGACTACGATTTCAGCCGCATTGTGTGCTCGCTTGATGGAGGCGACGAGGCGTTTTGTTGTTCGAAGTGAAGAAGTGTCACCTTTGAATGGTAATTCAATGTAGACTTTCTTCTTCCCAACCGTGGAAACCTCGTCTACTGCTACACGTTGCTGGCTGTGTCTGTTGATAAACCTCAGCGGATACCCATTATCCTGCAACGTCGTTGTAAGCGATCGGAGTTCATCAGCCAAACATTCTGATGAACAGATGCGTCTGGCTCGCGTGAACAATGTTCTGATCAATGCTCGCTTGTTCCTCATTGGTGTAAAGCTAGTGAAGTGGGTGTACTGACTAGTCCAGGCGGGATTTCGATACACAATTCTTTTCACGGATCCATCATCCTTGCGACCGATGAGGATGTCTAAAAACGGTAGGCATCCGTTCTTTTCCACTTCACAGGTGACTATCAAATTGGCGTGACATACGCTGAATCGGTTCACTATCTCATCGATCCTTTGCGAAGATTGCGCAAACATGAGAATGTCATCCACATAACGTTTGTACAACGGCAGCGACGAAATGTCTTGAGCTATTAGCCTTTCTACCATTAGCATGAAAAAATCCGCCAGCATCGGTCCTAATGGACTCCCCATGGCGACCCCGTCTATTTGTTGATAAGGCTCACTCTGAAAACTGAAACTGATATTCTCAATGCACAGTAGTAGAGACATTTTAAGCAAATCCGTGGGAATTTTCATATCAAAACCTTCACTCTCGATCAGGCTGCATATAAATTCAATCGTCTCGTGCAATGGGACATTCGTGAACAATGACTGAACGTCTATGGAACACATGACTTTGTCTGCTAGGTTGACGTTGTTGAGATGTTCAATTATGACTTTTGTCTGATAGGATACAGAGAATGTTCAGTGTTATTTTGCTGCCGAGACGGTAGACCAGATCATGTTTCAAAGAGTAACGCCAACTTGGGTTTGAGAGATCGCGGCGACTAGAAACAAGGTTCGTGACGTAGAGGGTTCACATCGTAATCACTGATACCCAAGTTGTAGTGTTATGTACAGTCAAATTCAACTGAAATACGCAGTTGAAGTCCGATTAAGTAAAACTACATTTAGAAACTTGTGGGACTCAATGTTTTTCGGAATGCACAGTAACGCTCTTAAACGTGACATGTTCCACTATTATTCCTAATATCGTTCAAGGTTTGGTTTTCTGTATGACAGTACAGTCAACTCAGCAAAAGATAAAACACTCAAAATGTGACAGTTTTTAAAATGTACCAAATCTTGCCACATCCCGATGTTAGTATGTGTACTCTTCATGGTTTCTCAGCCATGCAATGTAACGCATTTCGAAGTGTTCCCACTCTGATCAGTTATGCTTTCCCACACTTTTTTGTGTGCGTATAATTACAATGTAGCATTTGTCTTATGCTCTTATGTTGGTCGGACATTACTGAGGATCGGATTGGACAGTTAAATTCCCATAAACTTCTGAGCTAACTGCTTGCGAAAAGAAGCACTATACTTGAGTATAGGTGGCTGTACAGCACTGAGATTTATTCGATGTTGAGTGGATGGATGTAGCCTAACTGCTGGCCTTTCATGACCCAAGTTTTTAGTGATTAAGAAGAGTATTAGTGGTGACATATTCATGTTTATTTGCACAACAATCTGCTGGTCAATGAGAAAAAGCTTTTCATCGTTATCACAGACAGCAGTACATCAGTGGTTCACACTGATGCCTAACTGCTACACAACCGCGAAGGAAAAAAACAACCTATATAGGAAGAGAGGAGAAAAGAAGCGGGAGGGGATCTAACTACTACAAATAGCTACGTCTATATTCAAACATACAAAATCAAGACGCCTACACTTTCAAAACAAACAACCGAGCGGTAAGTGAAAGTAAGACGTCATCATAAACAGGACAACTTCCTTACAAGTTTCACTGTCCCGCGTCATTAAGTGCACTCACTACCAAACAACAACACTCACGCCACTGAGCTCGATTATTCGTCATCTCATCCAACGTCTCCAGCCACCGAGGAAGCTTTTAAATGGGGGAAAGTTCCGGGATTCTGAAGAAAATATCACAAATGCTTGCTCACAAAATCTAAGCAACCAGGTCTATCAGTGTATTTCATAAAACAATCCAACATGTCATAACGAACAAGATTGGTACCATAACATACATTAAAAGTGCGTCCTCCCCAAATAGGTGTCACTTACGACCGACACAGAACTTCGATGCGGCCGACGGAGCCGCTTTTCAGTAGTTTACGCGAATGTATGAAACACACTGTGGAACGTTGTTTTTGAAGGAGTTTGTGGAGAAACAATGAAGTTTGTCAACATGTTTCACGCATGATAGTTTGGAGCATTTGAATTGTGGTTTCATCGTTGGGAAGCTGGCTGTGAGTTGAATCTGTATTAAGAAACATGATCAACCGTATTTTGTTTCTGCAGATCAATGGAGAAGGGAGAGGTGCTCACAATAGTTGGTTGCAACGTCATGTCCCACTTGCTCACTCCCATTTTAGATGAGGTGGCTATATACCATCGTAGTCAGCTGGAGAAGTAGTTGTTAATCAACCCTACGAATTTTTAGAAAGTTATCGCTAACGCTTTGTTGTATCGGGATCAGAGAGAAGCCTCATCCCTCGGTTGTCGAAAAGTTCCGACAGTGTGGATGTCGATCACCTACTATGTTTACACAATCACTCTAAGAGTGACATGCTGATTCATTTAATTCTGTCATTTGGATGTCCAAGATGCGTGAAACAGCGAACATCAGTAGTTGTGGATACTCGCTGTCTGTGAGAGCCTGCTTAATTTATCCAAACACAAAATGGAATAGGTCTGGTTACCCTGAAATGTTTTCCATGGCGCAGTTTAAGCTGGGCCTCGAGATTGCGTTAGTCCACAGGAAAACTGCCATCGTGGTTCAGTCGGATGCACCCGTGTATTTTGTCTCAGCTTTTTACTGACCGGTTCTTCATATCAAAACACGCATTGCTGCATGCTAGCTCCATTGTTCAGTCCAACAGCCGGAGGTGGATACGAGGGTTAATACCTTAGAATTGTCAGAAAACTCCCAATTAGATCGAACCGCACAATCCCCCTGGGTCTCAACTGTTGCCTTGTTTGGAATATCACACACCTTCTTAATCTGATACTTGTAAATAGTACAATACTGTATTCACTGCCTTAGCAATCAACCACCCGGACTATTCGTCTACACCCTCCGTTCGATCGACAGCACTGGGTTGTCTATTGTTTAGATGTAATCGTGGGTATTTGGGCGCGGTCGCATGTGGAAAAGAGGTAATCGATGAAATCCAGAAATATAACCCTCCACGAGTGAAGATTAGATATTAGACAATCTGAAAAATACTTAGCCAGATTAATCACTAACTTACTAGGCCAGTCACAATGTCAACACGAATTGCCTGAGAACGCACAGGAGTGGGTAACTGTGCTGAACTAGTGGCGCCCCGGCGATCTGCATGATGCGTCCTCTATTGTTCCTGAACAACACAAGACTGGTCTTCCACTGTGCGCCAAATTAGTTTAGGAGGTGTTCGTCAAACCGGAAGCCCAGTAATCGATTGGTCTTCCATGTGTGAAGCTCACTGCAACTGCACGGAGATCTGCAAATCAAACTAACCAGGTTATGAGTGACAGTAATGTATTGCCTGCAAGTCATCTCCCTGGTGGTTTTTACTTCTCCATGTCACAGTCCGATTGGCCACCATCCTTTCCAACATCCCCAATTACAGTCTTTTTGAGTCACGAGGGCTCAATCTGTATGTCAAAAGCTATCCACAGTCGCTAGCCTATTTGTCCTCTTTTCCCGATGTCATGACATCCCACCTGGCCATCTAACATGGGCAGGAGCGAGAATTGTTTCTTGTGAAAATCGGCATCCTTAGTACGTGACCCGACACAGTAATTCTATGCATCCCAGAGGCCTGAGCAAACGTACTAACCTGGAACACACTACCAAATATGCATTTTCCACCTCACCGGGGGATACTCGCTGATACTAGCTGTTGTGTGTGGCTGAACAAAGACATTGATGACAGGGATATCTGAAGACGTAAACGTCACCTATTATAAGCTGCCTCATTTCGCAACCACAGAGCAGTACTGCTCCGACGTTCTCCTTATACACGCAAAACTTAATCCTCAAGAAATTACCTTCTTATCATCAAGGGCAACTAAGGTTGGTGAAGACCACTTTAGCCTTAAAGATACGGGCTTTTATTTATTTCCTACAATTCCGGGCACCATTAACTTGCTGAACCAATGCGATTCTTCAGAATAATTTGCTATGTAAAGCCAAACAGTACATCCAGAAGGACTTTGTAGAGTATGAAATCTTGTCTAACGTTATCTGCACTGCCTACACATATTAATCAGCAACGCCTTATTGTCAGCATGGCTAAGAGTAATTAGCCTTTCACTAGGTTGGAGGTCCAACACAACACGATGTATGAAATAATTACTTACGATAAATGCTACAGTGTGTGAACAAAAGAGAACACAGTCGATTGCGAGCAACTGCCAAGGTCGTCGTCGTGCATGAATTTTACGCACTCAAACATATCCTGTTAAAACGCTATGTACCACGAACATTCATTCACGTCCGGGGTGAACGGATAACATGACCATGAACACAATCGCACCATTTAATCTTCTTCCAGGCAATTGACCCTCTACCTGGTCTAGGCCTTGAAAACATGACACTGACGGAGAATCGTTTACTGCGTCAATGTGGTGTTTCGCACATAACTGACCAAGATAACTATGCTCCAGGTAGCCTCATGTTGGATTAAGCTGTCGCGTGCTGAGCTACCAACTCGAAAAAAATCAGGACAGAAGTCTGGGCGGCATTAAGCAATCTCAGTTTATTGGAAAAACGACACCTTTTTCATTGAGGAGGAACAATATTTACGACTGCTATCAAAAGACAAGCGTTCTCGCATCCTGATTGGCCAGTTTGTTGCTGTGTTGTTCCACGACCTTGTATCTAGCAACTCGGTTGTTTGAAACAGATAAGCATACAGCAACACTTCAACGGTGTTTATGATTAGTTGGCACCCGTATGATCATAATTCCGTCTGTAGCAGCTTGTGCGCGAACAATGATTGACTGAACTGTCTCCAATCAAGAAACCGCTTCAATCCAGTCCCACTACACAAGCCTGCTTGCTACACCTTCTTCTCATGGCTAACTCTGGACTAACAGAACATTGGTTACAACGTCATCACTGGCAGAAAGCAAAATAGCACATAAACCTCCAATTTGTTCACCTTATGTGTGCTCACCATTCTGTGTGAAGTAGTTCTAAGGATGATGCATGACTGATTGAAATCCTTATGCAAACGGCAAGTCTCGGTAACCACCAGCGAAGTGCTGTATAGCTGTTTAAGTATTTTTGGTCTCATTAGCATCACATACGGTAGGAAAACGAACACACGACTGGTGAATAAACTACATACGATAGTTCTTAAACTTATTCATCAGACCAATGGGTCACGGTCACGAGGGTCGCAATAAGGTGGGTGATTTATTTCTTTTACCTTTAGTGCCTTCAACTCTCATTGCCTACACCAACTGCTTGGAAAATCCTTTCATGACCACTTTTGAAGTTGTGGTCTGCTCGTTTGCAAACCAACCACAAAAAGGCTGATCGATTTTAGCCTATGAGAAAGCAACCACAACAATAAATAAAAAGGTCCTTTGATAGTTTCCATTCTCTCAGAGGACGATGCAGAGCTAAAGTGTATATTGTGGTGGACTGTCGGGCAGGTGGTACGA
>LUCH01017287.1:0-57865 GCA_013368495.1 Paragonimus heterotremus
ACAAGTGGTGCAGCATAAGCCACTCGAGGTGATGGTTTAAAGCGCAGGCGTCCTTTGGCTTCGACCACTATGACAGGCTAGTCTGTTTCGGATGCCGCCAACCATGTATGTCTACGTAAAACGTGTGATCGGTGTATAACGCGTTATTCGAATCAATGTTCAGATGAGATTCAGAGGTTAGTACTTCCGAACTGTAGACAGACCGGATGTGCATAAACATACTGTGCGTTTTGCTGATGCTCATTATTAAGTAATTCCCTGGTCGATCCACAACGAGTTAAAACCAAAAGTGTTATCGGCTTCGTAACGTCTCGACCCTCTCGGTGAATCTTTATCAAGCGAGTTAAATCGATACACTATAAACATCTACATTTGTTTGCACCTCGGATCGTCACGTGGTGCCTCAAATGAACCGTGAACCCATCCTGTTGGTAACCTCTCTACACACCAAAATTTAAACACATAAACGCGTGGCAGATGATGACTACCTCATTTGAAGCCTGTACAGTGAAAATTTTCAGATTTAAATCGCTTGATAAAAGCTCTCCGAGAGGGTCAAAACGTCACGAAACCGATGACTCTTTTGGTTTTACCTCCTTGTAGCTTAACCAGGGAATTGTTTAATAATGCGGTTCAGAGGGTTTATGCTTGGTTGGCAACCGGAGGTATAGGGCCTGCACGATCTTTTTTGAGTGCACAGCTGGAGGCTTTAGAGTCTTATAGCGATCGCATCTGCCGTCGATAACAGTTTCGCCCTGACAATTCGAGAGTGAACGCGGAACACTTTGTGAACAATTTCGAAGGTTCTCTCGACCGTAATTAGATGACCCGTGTTGATCAGATGCGATCCAACAGCAATAGATATGGGCTTCTTCACACCAATACAAAATCATTTCGACAGGTGCTCACGGATCCTATCAGACAATCACCGATCGGTTTTCTTGACGTTACCGCTTTGACAACAAGAGGTGAGAGATGAAATTCAGAATGACGAAGCAAACTTTGAAAAACTGTTCTTAAAATGTAACACAAACCGGTCGGTTCTTCAGTGAAATGACCACCTGTGCGACACGGCAAGTCTCGACCAATGTGTTTGTCAACATAAGACTCATCAGATAGCCAGGTACATCACGCTTAAATGCATCATGTTCGTACAATTTCTACGGCGACAATAAATTCCGTTTTTTCCTGATTCACTTCTTGATGAGTTAGCTGCTTTTTAAAGATTGGAAGTCCGAGCTTTCTGATGGAGCAATTTTCGCTGTGAAAAGTTGGTATATCCTTAGGGTTTTTGCGATTATAACAGTGTTGTATCGTAAATCAGAACGCAAGGCAATCGTAACGTGCGTAAACAGCATGTATGTAATGTGACCCACAGACGTAACACGTGACATTAAAACAGTGAACGAGTAAGAGTTGGACCAATCATAGTCGCGATGCATCACGCGAGTGTGTGAGTAGCCAATCAGATACGAGGTGAATGTAATGGATGTACACACACACAACAAAAAGTTAGCAACGAAGAACCCACAATGCCTCTTACGTTCAAGTGTTGTGACCCAAGAAAGCGGATGGCACGGGGGTTGTTTATTCGACAAAGCAATACATGGATTAAGCATTTAAACAAAACCAGACACAAAACCACTCATTTGCACGCGGTATTCGGCCTCAGACCGTCTCGGTTGCCACAGAAGTCAATGCTTAGTTCCATTAAGTAGCAGGGACCATTATCGGCGATGCTGCACTCTGATGCTCCTTCCTGCATTTTTCCTGTGGCTTGTACCAGGACAAAATATATGCTCTGGTCCTACCACTGAATAGCCACGGTATGAGTAGTATAATACGATCGCTCATCTTCACTGTACAATTAGGTCCAGGTACTCCTTTAGCAGCAAAAGGAGCAGTTCGAGAAGTTGGTTGAGAAGCTGACGCAGAGGCTCAAACTTCATGATCCTTGTTCGAACGCAGATTTATGGACTCCGTTGGGAGTTTGATAACTGGTTTCCGTTTTGACCAAACCTCCGGGTAAGTATTTCGAATCATAAAGTTCAAAACACGAGAACATCTTCCAGGTCGAGTTAGCAAATATGGATGACACCGATTGAAGTGAAATGCTGTTGCGCATTCTTGAACCGGCATAACAGGAAAGATATGCCAACTTTGTTTTACCCAAAAATCCTCTTGATTTCACCTTCGAGGAGACTGTTCAGTGCCTTGGGCAAATTTTTGGAGAACCGTCAGTATTCTGTACCTGTGTTTCAAATTGGTCATGAACGAGGCCGATGGTTTTGTGATATATGGCGGAATCACTAGCTACGACTGCGTGCGATTCGATCTTCACTCGATGACAAATGACTAGTTGAAGTGATATGCAGACCAGCATCCTGGGTAAAAAAAACTGGACCCTGACGTGAACCTACAGGCGGTAACCACCGAGTGCCAAAGGTTGCCCAACCTTAGGAACGACACTAGAACGATTCAGAATTCCCAGAAAGGATCATCGGAACACGTGATGAAAACCACGTGGTCAAAAAGACCGAGTTCCACAGAGTCGCCTCAGCCCAAGCGATCACCTTCGAACGACGCCTTGGACATCTATCACTGTCCGTTACCTATCCCAGAGGATCCGTTTGCGGAAGCTAAATAGTAGCACATCGTTCTGCTTAACTGAATCTCGCCGTCGCCTATCTGCAGTTAGCGGTTGCCGGGAATTCCAAGAAAGTTTTGACAGTCGGCACGCATCGAGATTTGTTCCAGCACCACCAGTTACTATTTGGCGCCAAAACTGCTCCAGTTGATTTCCAGCAAGTTATGTGCACGATGCACATCGACATACTAGGGATAGCAACATACTCGGATGACATCACTATGATGGGGCCGGACGCTGACCAACTCATGGCCAGACTGGTTGAAGGTCATGATCGTATTCAGGATTATAGATTTTGTATCTGTCAGGACAAATTAGCCCTTTTCATGCACTCCATCAAGTAAATTGGATTCGTCACTGAAAACAACGGTCGCTTTGCAAATTCTAGTAACGTAAGAGCTATCAACAAGAGGCCGCATCCGAACGACATTCCTTCAGTGCGCTCATTTTTGGGTCTTGTGCGTTACTGCAATCTGTTCCTACCGGCCATGCATCGCATACAAACATTCCTGAACAAACTGTTGACAAAAGAAAAACCCTGATCTTGGTCAACAGAATGCAAACGGGCTTACGAGGAAATCAAGTCAATGATTTGATCGGACATGGTTCTGATGCATCACACCCTGAAACTGGATATAATCGTTGCAGCCGAAGCATCCAACAATGGAAGTGACGCAGTGACTTTCAAAGTACTTCCGGACGGATGGCGCGGAGTGATTGTGCGTGTAGCCCGGTCTTTGACCCCGGTCGAAAGGTACTACGGTCAGATTGCGGTTGTATTTACAGTCAGTAAGTTCCATAAAATGCTCATAGGATGTCTTTTTAGTCTGTTAACGTTGTAACATGCATCTATGTCGAACCAGAAGTCAACTTCGTCTTTTCATAAATCACCCATGCTCTCCCATTGACCTCTACAATGGTTTATGAAATGACCCAGTGAGACCACACATTGCATAAGGTCATTGAATACCATCGAACGCAGCGGCCTAAGTCCGACCCTCACAGAAAGCCCCATCACTTCGCACAATGGCGCAACTCTGTCATTTCTCAAGCGTTGCATTCTCTTTGACGAACATGCAGTCAAACCCAAAGAACTTTGTGCCCGTGTAACCCGACAGCTTAATGTTGAACACCCAGGAATCAATCGAATGAAAGCGCTTGCACGTACTTACATCTGTTGGCTAAGAATGCGTGGTGAATTAGAGAATATGGCACGCACACGTTCAAAGTGTTTTAGCTTCAAAATCATCTTACAAAACATTGTTGCAATCCTGGTCAGTCCCAACGACTCAATGATCACGTATACATGCTGGTTTCATAGAACTATTAGATGGACAATATTTCTTGATTGACATGGATGCCTACAACCTGAAGTTATCTTGCGCAGCACTGTATCGTGAACGACCGTTCAGCAGCCACGCCAGCTATTCTGTCGAGTTGGGTTTCCAGAAAGCCTGATGGCGGATAACGGTACACAGTTCACGTCACAACTTTTTGCCGACTTTTATCTCAGAAATGGAATCAATCACGTCAGATCGTTACCGTTCCATCCCCAGTCAAGTGGTCAGGCGAAACGACTCGTGAATACGTTCAAGCGGGCACTACAGAAAGCCAAATGGGAGGGGTTACCATGCGATCTCTTTCGTGCTACACAGCAAAGCAATTCTAAATCCTCAGTCGCTGAATGGAGAGTCCCCTGCAGAAGCGATGTCCGGTCGAAAGCTCCGATTACTCTTTGACTTTATTCGACCTAGTGTAACATCAAAGTCTGTCAAGAATGAGAAAATGGAGAATCAATTCTGAAAGCAACATGTTGCGAAATAATGGACATTCCAGTCCAGGAGAAATGTAATGGACTTTGACCACCGCAACAACCAAGTGTGGTGGACTCTCGGGCAGGTTCTCAGATGATGAAATGTGAGCTATGAAGTGGAAATTGGCACACAAATCTGGGTACGCCACACAAAACAACCAAAACCAACTAGCTAATCAAACGCGACGCGCTGGGGGCGATACTTATCTCGGGACATTCTGGTGGACATATGTGGTCTTCAAAAGGGCTCTTAAAGTCCTCTGCCAACGAAGACAGTAGAATGCCAACGACGTTTATCTCTGCTAAGAATATGGACTGTTCGAACGAGAACAGCGACTCGTTCCCTCTAAATTAATCCCAAACTTGAGACCACAGAAAACGTCTTCAAAGGGGAAGGGTTAGGACTGGCAAGTCCTAACCGTAGATTTTAAACCTGAAGTCAAATTCAGGGTACATTACTCCAAACTTTAATATTTCTCAAAATATGCCAATTAGACACTAGTTAACTAGTCACATTATTTGGAGCGTTTCTAGAAGCCGTTGGACTTCTCCCTCCTTCCCCAAGATCTCTTTAATCTACAAACACGACACCGTTGTAGAGTATTTTTAGACGTTTTTCGTGTTTTTTTTCTTCTTTGGTGCCCTGGACTGAAAAACCTCGAAGACTGGGGATCCGGGTGTTATGACAACTCGATTTTTGTTGTGAATGTTTGTTTATTCGTTACTGTTTTGCTGATACAACACACGGGTGATTCTTGTTGACGGATTGGGTAAACGTTGGGATAGATGAGAGAACGACTGTTGTCTTCAAAGACTGTTAACAAACGTGTGTGCTTTCGAATGGAAGTAACTAGTGACACTGATAAAGGTGTACATGTAACGCCGACAAACTGGGCTGGAAATTTGATGGGTCTATTTACTAGACTGAAATCTTGAGTGGTAACCTGTTTTGCACCTGGTTAGTATGGATGGATACAAGCCACCAAGGATGACCGCAAAGGCTCAAAACAATACAGTATCAGTTCGAGGATGGGTTTCATGAAGCTTTATAAGTTTGGAATCTGTATAGTGTTTCTTGATACTCACCCTCTCCTTAACGGGGTATAAGATAGGTTATAACTTCATTACGTATAAATTTCCCGTTACACTCGACGCCCGAGTGGATAGGCACTCCGACTGGTTGCATGAAGAATTGCCGGTTCGGTTCTCCGTTCATGTTGTTTCCACGTGATAAATTCAAGTAAACATGAGACCGGTAGGGAATTATCGGCCTGGGTGTGAACATCAAGAAGCAGTACAAGCACTAGTTCAAGCCGGTGTAAATTGACAATCCGAGGTTGACTGTCCTCATGCTTATTGGCGGGTGAAAAACTAGTTATAATTCAACTTGAAATCTTCTTGTAAAAGTCTAGGATGGCCCCTAAGGAAGTGAGCAAACTTTCGAAATGATGCATCAAGCAGATTGTCTTCATTTGAACGACGATAAGATGGAGTTTCCTGACTTTCACGAGAATATTATCACTGATCAGCAATCTGAGATTTGTTTGATTTAGGTTAAAAGTCACTCACATTTGATCGCAACTTTTGCATTCAGATAAGCATATAGATCGACGTGTGTTGTGACGGATTTATTCCTAAACAGTTGAGTGGACGCGCCCTAAATAGGGTCTAAAAACAAAACTTCCACATACATTTTGCCATTCATAATCTAGTTACACACAGTTGACCATTTGTTCACAAATGATAAAGGTCAGTAAGATAGTGCTAAATTTGAGCTACCAAAAAGAAATACTCTTAAACCAATGCCATTAATCTACTTGAAAAGAACAGTTCCTCCTGATGGCAGCATTTAATCTGCGTAAGCTGAAATTAAGAAAATGACAGATATTCCCGTGAGTAACACTAGGGGTAACTGTCACTTGACAGCATATGAGATTGTTGAAGCACATGCACTGTGTTTTGCTAACGAATTAATCACTTGATAGATTGCTTTAACTAGGTTTGGAACCGTTAACCCAATGGTGTTCACTTTATGCGGTTGAAAGCACTGCTACATTCCAAAGTGAATGGTCCCACTACCTTTTGGTTGGTGTTAATGCATGAAAGCAGACAAGAATACAATGGTGCTCAATGTCAATCTTGAACATCGGCAAACTATATTACTGGATAGTCAGATGGTCATTCTAGCCCGTATACTTTTCTTGAACATTCAACTTTGCGAAGGTACATACCATTGAAAATAATTTGGAATTTAGAAGACGGGACGAGATTGCAGACAACTGGTTCGGTCTTCATTATTTTTGCATAAGTTGATAAGTTGCAACAAGGGAACTAATGTACGATGTTCAGTTTGTGTTCTGGAAACTGGCAAGAGATAACAGAATCCATAAATCATCAGAAAATAACATCTACGCTGGACGAAAACCAGTATAAATTCAATCTGGTCTACCCGGTGCACTGTTCGTTGTTAGACCTTTGATAGTACAGCTGATGAAGTGACCAAACAATACGTCAGTGCACAGAATTTATATTGTGGTATTTGGTGGTACAAAATCGAAACAAGTCACAAGCCAACAGGTTTTTCCGTTGTGCTATTTATACATATATATATATATATATATCGTATACCTTTCCATTTTTTTCAAACTTTCCAGTGTCATAAATCTTTAAGCTGTTTCGCGTAGCTGTTCAGCCTTGTGAGTATTGCTGTAAAATGGAATTTAAACGGTGGACTCTAGGTTAATATCTGCAAATTGGATATTGGACGACCTGAATAAGGTGAAATCAGACTACTGTTGTGGAACTAATCGGCAACTAGGTACGCCTTGCTTCCGAAGTTCAAGTGAACGCTCAGCTGTTTTCTGAGTCAATCGGGATACCACAGTTAGTCCACAGAAGTGTTGTCCAGTGAGTTCAACACTATATGATCCAATTCACATAGATCGAAGTATCGAACTTTAGGGTGGATTCAGTAGAAGATAGATGAGCAATAACTTACACCAAACTTACGAAATGCAAACGAAATAACCGTTTGAACAACGGATATCGACGCCTTCATACTGACATAGTGTTCAAATTAGAGAATGATATGATTCCACAAAGCGTAGAGTCACGAAGTAAGCAGAACGTCAGTATACGTTTACTTGAAAGTAGTGGTTTAACACTGGCCTATACACATGACGTAAAGACCGTATTACTGAGGCCAACAGGTTCATGCAGAGACAAAATACAAACGTCTGAAGTTGATCAGAACAACAGAAGATTCAAGAGATAAATTACCCCTATAAATGTCGCACCTACCAGCATGTGATTTCACCAATAATCGTATGTCTTGGGCCGACAATTGTGCTGCTAAGTTTCTTTCTCACCAGTGGGATAAATAACTCTCTAATTTGATGTTTAAAAGGACTAGCCTAATGATTAAACAGGGTCAACAAGCACACGTAATTTCAAGATGAAACCAACTGGAAGTAGGTTGACTGTCTAATAGGAACCGAACAGGTCCCTAACACTAACGAGGAAGAGTACAAAACATTTTTCTTGTAGTCGAAGAAAACGTCTGAAATAATAAAGTAGCGATGAGATGAGGACTGATCACAGGCAGCGATCTTTCCGTGACAACTTAAGTGAAAGCTAGTGACTGAATCATATATGCCGAAATGATATATGCCGAATGTATGTAGAAGTAGGAAACAAAACCAAATAAAGGATGGGGTAATGATTCACGCACTGGTGTGCCAAAGATAGTGATCGTTGAAATCAGCAATCATTGCCAGGGAAATCAGGTAAATATTGGCGGTAGGTATCATCGGTTCGTTTCAACAAAGCACTCACAGTAACTAATAAATATTTTTTCAGTTTGGAGATCGCTCACAATTGATCGCAGTTTTCGCATTCCCATAGACTTTCCAGTCGGCTCACTTCGAAAAGAAGCACTAGACTCGAGTTTCGCTCTCATTAGAGCAACTTGTCAGTAATGCATATATTCGCCCCTGCCGGGACTTGAACCACGGACACGCTGTTCATGAGGCAACCGTGTTTACCACTGTGTCATTGACCTCACATTAGGCACGACCGAATTATCATATGTAAACGTTCAACCACTTCTGATTGTGAGTAATGAACTCGAGTCTAGTGCTTCTTTTCTGAAGGGATCGACCGGAAAGTATATGGGGAATGCGAAAACTGCGATCAATTTTGGATGATGTTCAACTTGAAATAAACCAAATCCCTGACTACCCAAAAGTAATCTAAAATATTTTTTAGTAAAAAGTAATATTTAGCCAGATGTACTGATAAGATTACAGTTTTAGATAAGAAAATGTTTACAGTTGTTAACATGACGACGGAACACATCATGACAAACCGAGAGAATCAACGGTCATAATGATGGATGGGAGTGCGTGCTTTGAAAACGAAACCCTTCGAACACTTGTGCAGTAACCCGGAACTATACACATTCGAAGAACATGGTGCCAGCCACTAACGGGTGGGTTTTTTGCAGGCTATAATCGACCAGGCAATGAAGTCGTTAGTGGTCAGGCAAAGTGACTGGGAATCTGCTTCAGTGCGAATGTCATCGGTTCGCTAAACTCGCCTTAAGGCAAGTGTAAAGTCTTAATTTTAGTTGGAGTATGGTAAAAATTATTTGACTTTCAGTGAGTCTAACCATATAGATACATATATTCTGGATTTGTTAATTGATCCAATGTGTTAGTGTGATGAGGAAGAGCGGTCGCCACATACTACTCACATCACCACTATTCAGTAGTGGGGCGACAGCATGGATTTTGCCGTCAAAGTGGCCACAGGAAAAACACGGGAAGAAATATCACACTAACACGACAGTGCAGTAAGCCATGGAATAGTTTTGGCTACTCAAAGGAGCTAAGCATTAGCGTCTGTGGCATCCGGGACCTTCGGGGATGATTACCATATGCAGATGAGTGTTTTTGTTTCTTGTCTTCTTCTTGTCTTAAATAAACAACTTTTGCGGCATCCGTGTTTTGGGCTCACAACATTTATTGCCAGAACACCAAATAACGTCTTAAATATGCATGTTATTGGTTTACAGGTGCCGGTGGCCTAGAATTCGGAAAATTACAGGTTAAAAGGAAGGTTCTGTATGTGTATTGACAAGATTGTACATAACCGAACGGAGCGGTGAGACAAAGCGGATGCGTGACAACGAATTGACAAACATGAACACTTCATCTGAAGAGCAGACAAGAACCAACTAGGGAGACAACGTTGATTTGGCCATAGATGACAAGTCAGTAAGTGACACGAAATCAAAAAACTTTAGGAAAGACATAACCTTTTATTCTACCCATCGGCAAAAGTGAGTAGCACGACACGAGATGAATGTAATGTACGTGCGGAACGTGTTGACGACCCTATGTACTTGAAGGCAGTGAAGCGTACAAGAGCAGCTGTAAACAGATGGCCGTAGTACTGGAACATAACACTTAAGTAATTAACAGATCGTCTGGCGATTTACTTTGCTCTATTTTGTGCGTACGACGTAAGTAATGTACTTTCACATACACTGGGCTTGACATTTAAAAATTCCCCCGATCACCCATCTTGCACGGACCCAAAGCTAATGACAGCTTTCTTGGTTTGTGTTTAAAAATCATAATTTACACATGTGACACGGTAAACGGTGACAGCCCACCTCCACAGGATTACAGCGTTTGCCAGATAAATTTGTACCACCTTTGTAAAGTGATAACTTTGCATCTGAGAGGCTTAGAAAACCTCTTCGGTGATTGTCAATTGTCACCCTCATGACGGTAATTCTTCATTGATTTTCAATCATCAGGTGGAGAAGACGGTAGGGAAGATATTCAACCCCGAGTCAACACCCACGAATATAATCAATAAATTACCGTTTAATATGATTGGTTGGTGAGTTAATTAAAGTGTAAGCTCGCTGACATTCTGTTACTTTTGTCTGTTGAGCACGCATGAGGTCAAAGAATGACTCGTCTTGACTGGACTAGAGTGGACATTATAATTCATGTCTTAAATTCTGTCCTTTTTGGTTGTAACCTGTACAACTGACTAGGAGGTGAGTGATATATTTCAGCTTATCTAAAGTAAGGACACAAAAGCAGTTGAGTTCGATAAACTATCTTCAGCAGCTTTTAGAGACTTCTTATCTTCACCAGCTAATATGTTCACTAACTGCGTACGTGAAAAAAAGTCATAGTTGTAGATCTGTTCAACTAACGATAGTCATAAGTAGAAAAAGGATAGTTTGCCCAAATATCCATAAGTCTACCCATTTTGAATATATTAGAAATTTATATCTCTTCTCAAGCGAAATAAATAATTCTACCCACTTTCAAGCAAACCGGTAAAGTCCTGTATTCACGGGTATTCTCAGTTAATCCTGGTTCCCTTGTGCTCGATAAACAGTATAAAACAGTCCAATGTTGAATTTTGAATTGCAAAAATGCAACTGATAACGTTGATCGTAACTGTCTTTTTACTCTTGTTCTCTTTCTCACACACAGTTGTTCTCACATAAAACATATGAGAGGTCAATTCAACAGACAAATTAAATTTACTTGTGTACCGGGCCGCACATTGCTGTTAATTCTTGATAATCATGCTATTCGCCAATGTGTCACGTTACCTCCAACTATGTCCTCTCTGTAGTTTCAAGTACTGCCTTACCGCAAGGAAGCATCTTCCCAAGCATACTGGTGATGTTCATTTGGATTGCGCAAATCCTGATAACGAACCAAGTAATGCTATGACTACAGTGCTGTGTTTGTCGTCCTAAGGAAGGCTGGAACAGAATTCCTCAAAACGCAAGAACGTTCTTCACGAAATCAACGTCTACGGTTAACGTACATTCCAGTCAATCCTCTGCATAGACGACACTATCCAATAGCAACATGTTTTACAGTCAATTATCTTTGTGATAAGTTTACCCTTAATATAAGTTAGTCAGTTCACATAATTAGGCTCTTTTCTGACGTCACATCTTGTGTACCTGGTATTTAAAAACCTTTCACAAATTCCTACATTTAACTGGACCTTTTGTTTATTGCTGCATGCTTCTTCATGGGTTATATTATCATCATGTTATGTTGCCCAAATCACTGTCACATCACCCAACCCTGTAAACCTATTTACTTTGCCATAGTTTACAGCTTAAAGCCAATCGTCTACAAACTGAATTCCGACTAGTTACATTCAATACAAACCATACTCATTCAAAATTCTTACACACACACACACACACACAGATTCGTCATAATTTTATATCTAATGGCAAAACTACTGTGTCCATGCGAGGCATCAGTTTGCTTCCATTTATCCGATATCTATACAGTAAACTAACAGCCTAATTTATATCAAGGAATCATTTGCTCGTGTATCGAAAAAAACGGTCAACTGGAATACATAGAGCATTTTATTTGAATTGAACAACATTTACAAGTGATCGCAACTGTCGCTCTCTCGGACTTTCAACCAACCTCTTTCGAAAAGAAGAACTACACTCGAGTCTCCCTCTTGTTAGAGCACGCCACTGCTCAAAATATCGCCCAACAAATTTGGAGAATTTTGTGATTTCAACTCACAGAGAAGTTCTAATAGTGGGGTCACCGTCTCTAGTTAACAGGACAGTTACTGCATCTCCCTTCAGACTGATCGGGCAGTTTGAGAATCACTCATCGGCGAAAGCTTAAAGTTTTCACAGGCTAATTTAGCAGTCTACTGTGGGCCAAGTACACAGTCGTCACGTGGAAGTGTGAACGGAGGTGTGATCTCGGCCGTGCCAAGGATGCATCACAGACCGTCTGTAACTGTTATATACGTGTCAGTAACTTTTGTGTATCCTACGATCTTGCTCGTACCCAAGCTCCATCCTGATCACTCGCGCAAGCATCGACTAATGATGCATTCATCCAAACGCATAAGAATGATGCTACCACTTGTAAATATTAGAATATAGTTTTGTACATTGCCTGAGTCATGCATTTCCTGCGCCGCTATGGTTGTCCGTATAGGTTAAGGCTGGCTGCGTCCAAACAGCAATGCAAAGTGATTTTCTTTCGAAGGTGGCTAACCTGAAGATTTCTGGGACTGTGGCAGTTGCTATACGTTTGGAATGACGTTCGATTCATGTTTAAAAAGTCTCCGGATGCCGTTGTGAACTCTCGAAAAAATGAACTGATCAAAAATGCAGTAGAAGTGAGCTTGACATACTTCGAGTTTCTAGATCACTAGATAAAACGGAAAGCCTGGATCCCAAGGAATACGCGACTGTCGCTGCCAATTACTCTCAAGTCAGGCCGTCAGATAGGTGAAAAACCATCCTCTTCCATTCCAAAACGTATGTAACGTGTAAAAAAGTACAGAGTACTCATGTGGTACATGGTGACCCATAAACATTCCCTAATCAGATAAGTGAAGCACAGTTATCAAAAGTAGCAGTCAAGGTCACTAAGTCACCAATGAGCATAGCGAAATAAAGATTTTTTATGCGATGTTTTATCCTATTGTACTATTACTCAATTCAGAGAACCTTCCCTATTCACTGAAGGCAGTTTGTTGACAACTGAATTCTAATGTTCCACCATACCGACTCTCTCTCTCTCATAAAGGATACTCCAATGTAGCGAGATTTTGAAAACATCACCACTTCTGTGACAACTTGTGTTTTCACACCACTGATCCTTACAGTGACCCCCAATATAACACCAGGTTGACTGCTGTTTTATCTTAGACTACGTTGCTCTCAACTTTATGAAGTCAGAGGATCGCAATCCCATTTCGGATCAAACGAAAGCCTATGTGACCGAAAGTGGTCGTTGCATACTGGCGATCTACTTGCACCAGACAACTTAGCAAACCTACTCTCACTTCGTGTTTTTAGTTGGAACTAAATCTCGATTATTTAAAGGTTAATGCGAATGAACAGTTGTCACTGCCCATCTTTTCTGGATACGGACATTGAGAGAACTTGCAAACGGCCTTATGTGTACTGGACAGTGCACGCAGTGTTTTGACTGCGTTCATAAGAGCACATTACAGGTCTAGCGAATGATATCTGGATCGGTTCATAATGAACTACAGCATTCTCAATTTTCTGCCACCATGGCAGGCTGAACAAAAAAAAGTTATTCGTTGATTGGAAACGGTGTCCAATAGAGTGACTGAAAACAAACTATCCATTGATATCGTGAGTCTCGAAGTCTGAAAAGTGTAATGAACGTTGAAGGAATTCAGTCTATCAAAACAGACAGAAAGTTGTACGCCAACACCGGTTCGTCAAAGCGATTCGAACGACAGGCAACATCAACAGCTTCTAAAGGTATGCATCAGATAGATACAAGCTTCGAGTTAAGTGTTTCAACAGTGAGTTCAAAAGGACACTCAGCAACCTGAAAATAACAGTTTCACAGCAAGCAAAGAACGACTGTTCAAGTGGCAACAGAAGTAATATGAAATCTTCATTCTCAGCTAGGAAAGCAGATGAGGTATCTACCACATTGACCAAAGTCCAGTTTACACATACAGTGAGCAAGTGAGGAGGATATAAGTTTAATGGACGGATTCGACTATGTTCAAATCAGACTGGTTTGTTACATGCTTTCATTGCAAAGTCTTATGCTGAAGACATCAGAGTGACGTCGATTATTCGAATGACAGTCTACCGGTCTAGATTGTCTACAAACAGAAGGAAAACGCCGGAATTCTGTGTTTTGAAACCAGGTCAGCTAATTCTGGAATGTTTTGCACATTAAGTCAAAATAATTGCATGGCCAGCGAGGTTCTTTCCGATTGGCTAAAGCAAATTAACAATATAATGCAGCGTGAGCTACTTTGTCAAGACAAATGCACGGTCCAGACAGCCGTAATCAACTTTTTTACCTTCGAATACATCATCTTGTTTAACACCGCTAAACATAGGTGTTTGTCAAGCCCTGAAAATGAAGTCCAAGAAAACGGTCCGTGCCCTCTTTTGAGGCGATGGGTCCAATGAACGTGATGAACAAGCTATGCGATTAGATACGACCTTCTGCTGAAATCGACATTGCCCATTGTTGTATTCACGAATTTTATGCAATGCTTTCGATAGCTGTGTCCCAGACTGTTGTGACGATATCAACGGTTCGGCCTTGTTGTGTCCTATTTGGGCCCCAGCCCTGCTACAGGTTTGCTGGCTTACCGACCAATCGGTCTTACGCACATGCGTGTACGAGTCACCATCTGACATTCGTGTTCCACAAATTATGTCACTAGACCATTACGCTCATAGTGACTAAACTTGGCTTTCCTTGTCCTGATTCACATGTGTACATATTTTGCGTCGATACACTGCGTGCTTACAGCACTAATACAACCGGTACGTACCGAATACGCTTCGAACTAAATATTGAATAAGTCATGCTTCAATAATTCTTGACAAAAGCGGACAAGATGAGCGGGCAGTTGATTTGATGGGGTCTGATACTGACGTGATCTACTTGCTTCTACCAACTGGGCATGAATTTCAAGTGCATACCACGTATGTCTCACCCGTCTGCTTATCCACCTCTCAGCGCTTAGGTGCTAAAATCAATTTCATAAATAATGTTGAAGTAGAAAATAAAGTAAAACCAGCGATGAATAGGATAGGCACATCTCAATTGCGGTCGCACATCAGTCAACGAGTGAGCTGACGGCATTCACATCCTAACGACCCAAATACTCAGCTTAAAATGGTACCAATCTGCGATATGCTTTGGTTGCGTATCTGGGGCGAGGAAAGTGATATAGTATGCACCTACTGATTGCGTTATAGGAACGAGAAAGTTTGACATTGGAAAATTTTTGATGCACCAGCTTCTTCTCATGATACATTAGGTTATAAATCATCATTGCAGCTGGAATGTAGGCAAAAGTAATGTTTCTTCACGTAGTGTTAGGCCCCCCACCTAAATCAAACGGTTACGCCTTCTTTAGGAGGTAGCAGGTATATGTATGGAGTACTGTACCTCAATTTCTGTTCAGCCAGTTGATGATAACAGTTTTGAGTTAGTTTCGTAGAGAAGTACTGTATCTAACATGTCTGCCCGAATTGTCCGACTACCCTGACCACAAAAGAGCACCAGAGTGCGTCATAGAACTTGTTACCCATTAAACACCTCATCTGTCGTTTTATCAAAGATGCACCGCACATTCCACTTTATCTTATTGAATTTGAAAAAGTGACTCATCAGTAATCAAAATACCGCACAACAAGTTAATTATTTCCGTGATTTCAACTCGTAGAGAAGTTCTAGCAGAGGGATAATCGATTGGAGTTAACAGGAGAATTACTGTCTCCTCTCGAGGTGATCGGGCAATCAGAGTATTACTCACAAGTGAGAGTGCCTGACTGTTCACATATGATCATTCAGTCTTGCCTAATGTGAGGTCAGTGGAACAATGGTCGGCACGGTTGCCTCATGAAGGCGTGGCCGGTAGTAGTGGCAAGGATGTGCATTACTGACAAGCTCTAACGAAAGCGAAACTCGAGTTTAGTGCTTCTTTTCAAAAGGGACCGATTGGAAAGTCAACGGGAATGCCACAGCTGCGATCAATTGCACATAATGTTGAATTTATACGATACTGAACCTCTTGGAAAAAAATCCTTGTGACCGTCCACTTTAATGGATTATCCCACTGTACTTGCCTCCACAATCCGCTCACGCCTGGAACCGTTGTCTTTAGTTTTAACCAACTTACCAGAAGTTTTAAGAAAATTACCCTATCCAGCTGTACGGAATAGATTCTGCATGAGTTGAGCACACCTCAGACGAGACTCTATTCTTATCTACACAACAAGCCACACACCGAGTTATCCAACTAAAATGGGTGAACGTCTAAAGAGTCCTTTGTTGAAACTGGGCTTTAGAATGGGTATGGGAATGAACTCTTCCACAGTCAGGGTCCAGTCACAGTGGAACATGCCGCCCAACTCTGTAGTCACGGATAAATTGGTTGATTTTTTATAATTTTACTTAATCAGCACATAAATGAGAGACAACCTGCATCACAGATTTCATAGTCACCCTCCTAGCTCAGTCTCACAAGTCATCGAATAAGTACATTTGACGAAACTTTGTTTCCTCGTGGTTTATGGTCCGTCGCTGATGTGACTGAATGCCAGTAGCTTCATTGGAATTTGCATTCACTCATTTCTCCCCTATTTTTCTCCACATCTATAAACCGTTCAACGCCAGTTTCTCCCGACTAACACCGGGATTGGAAAGGACGAGCAAACATCTTTCTCCTACCTGTAACAACCGAAGAATCTGTCGGTCCTTTCAGTAGATTATTTAAAGAACGTTTACTTTGTAGATAAATCTGTCATTGGAGAAAACATCCAGGTGACCGCATTGGAGTGACCCCGGTTTGTCTGCTATAGGATGTGTAAAATTCTTCCCAATGTCTTAGTTCACATTGTACATAGGACCTTAAGGATATTTGTCTGTCATGTGCTTGGTGCATGCGATCGCGTTTGTTTGTTTGCACGCTTGTCGGCCTATGCGAGACAGTGGTGCCATAAACACTCTTCCGGCTTGCTCGCGCGCCCCACGATCAGATCTTCGACCTCCCTAGCTACTTCTGCATATCGGTGTCGTTTAGCGCCGATTAAGACCTGTTGTAATTATCGTATAATATACTTTTGTTTTGCAGCAGTTATTGGTATTTTTATTTCGTGTCTGGTAGTCGTTGCATATGTCTGGGAAAGCGTTAATTTAGTACACGCACGCACTAAAGTATCATGTTTGTAACCAGAATGCTGAACTTCCTTGTTGTCAAAATCCCTCATAGTTGTGCCTTTTCGTCATCATTTAACACAGCATGACTTTGTTTAAAAGGTTGGGGTAATCCTGTTGCCAACCCATAAATGGTAATTCATTCTATACGGTATATATTACTGATCTCCACGTCTCACACCCAACCCATCGGATTAGTGAATCAATGGTGACTTGAGAAATATAGTCGGATGGGATTATTTTTTTACCTTATTCGTTACATTGCGTAACATCCCTTTAAACAGCACTGTTGCATTCTAGACTATACAAAAGAATCGGACTCAACTTGTGACGTCTGCCAACAAAATGTTGTAACACTACACATCTTAGTCCTTATCAGTTTTTTCCCAAAATATAACCCCTGCTCGTAATCGCACATTTCATGTTTGACAGATATTCATTATCTTTTCCTGATAAAGAAAACCTGTAACTAAATAACTCCCGTTGAATTTCTCTCAATTGTTCGGCAATCAAACAAGATTATCTCGCTATTTTTCCGTCGCAATTTAATGACATTTCGGCCATTTTCAAATCACCAGTATTTCGAATAGAATCCGGTATTTTCCTATGAAGAGATAAGATACGCCTCCATACATCACAAAGAAGAATCAGTAGTTCTACCTCACTCTGACTATCAATATTTTCGTCACCAGCAAATATCAACCAAATACAGACAATCTAACTGGCAGCCAAGAATTATGAGTTGTCCCTAATCGATACTAATGTCTCGTGACAGTCTTTTACTGCAGGTTTTGTGGGAAAAAGTCGCTGTAATCATGTCGCGATATGACTGTGGGAAATCACACTGTTGTAGAGTATGGATAGATAACATTCACAATCTGTATTGATGTTCTTTCTAAACTTGGCGCGAAAGTGGCTAGAAAGCATCAAGCTTTCGTTCTAACCAGTCCATATTGCGCGATATGAGGTGTTGATGTAAATGATGATACCCACACTGTGTGGAATGTTTAATTACCTTTTTGGAAATTAGGGTCACAACGTAAGAAACGATATGATGCCAAACCACTTTTGCGTCCAGGTCTGAGATCAATATCATCACAGACAGCAGTTTATCAATGGTTTGCGTCGATGCATAACCACCATATAGCCATGAAGAACGAGAAAAGAGAAGGAGGGGACCTGATTAATAAAAACGACTGTGTCTATATTCGCGCATTTGACGTCAAAGTACCTACACCTGTGCCAGCAAACAACTGAGCTAAAAACGAAAGTATGGCGTCTTCAGTAAGACAACTTTTTTGCAGTGTAGTGTCCACAATTCATAGTTATATTTCGTTATTCATATTCGTACATTTTATATATATCGTTTTGTTACTTTCATCTGTACACTTGTTTGAAACCATCACCACCTCTTTTTGAATTTAATCCTCAACACGAATAAACGGGAGTTACCGCGCATCGTCTCTGTCTTCTTCACTTGTGCAGATGTTTGAGCTGGTAAAATAATTGCATGGCGAAATATTTTAGCTTCGCGTATCAGCTGATCTATCGACGCTTAACGTTCATCATCTCGCGTTGCTTGTGGAATTATCTATCGGTAATCTAACGAATCTCAACTCTGGCGCTGTCTTTCTTTCTTGTGGTGATCTGTTCAACCCAGCAGGCGTTGACTTATCAGTGAGTCGTTCCTATTTCACTAATGTCTTTCGTTTGATTTGTACGCCTAACTTTTGAGCCTATCCGTTGCCGTTTCAACTCTTCTTTGATATTACCATATTTTAGTCATTTTTATCATTTGATCGATTAGGCCACTACATCAGCTTTCACTGGCCCGCGTCATTAAGTGCGTTTACTTCATGGACAACTCGACCAAGCAGTATTCACGCCACTAAGTTCAACCGGCTGTCATCTCACCTGAAGTCTCCAGCCACCGACTCTGGGAGTCACGAGAGCCCCAGCACGAGAGACAAACTGTACTGACAATGGTTAACCTCTTAGTGAGCGATTTTATTACTCTACACCCGGTTATCATCTGTTCACTTTGCACCTTACGCCAGTCAACCACAGTATCGGTAAAGAGTGCTGAGTGTGACATGCAATTAGCTATCATCCCTAATATATGGCCTAATTATTCGGGTAAGTTTGAAGATCGAGTGCCAGTTTTGAAATTCAACATCAAAACTGAATGAACAAATGTGCTGGCACATGTTATTTTGCCTGTCAAGCTTTGGCCCACTGCTGAGAAAATCAGAGTACCGTTTGTAAAGTTGCATGTGTAATTTTCACCAATTAAAAATAAATTCATCTGTCTAGGTGACTACAGATGTTTAAAGTTGCAAACCTGTGTTACCTTATGGACAGATGTTTAATATAGACAAGTCTTAAGTATTTTCTTACTAAGTAAAGGAGAAGTTCGACTTCCGGGCTAACTACAATTGTTCGATTGTAAGGCAAATATCACCCACATCTGATTGTAATTTCCGCATTCAGAACTATTTTGGGCCAGCAACTTTCAGAAAACGCACCGAACTTGAGGTTCGCCTTTGATTGAGCTAAGCCGTAGTGCATATCCTTGTAACGACCACTTGTTGAACTGTGGTCCATGTTCCTCTCACATATAAACTAGTCGCGGCTGAAATATAGTACGTGACTTAACACTTCAAAAGTGAAGTTCTGATGCCATTTTTCTTGATCTGTACGAAGGTACGCTCACAGATTCATCCTAGTCGAAAACTAGACAGACCTATCTTACACATCGAATACTTTGAAATTCGTGTCACGTGATCTTTACGTTGTGTTCGGTAATACCTAAAGTACATTGACATGTACGTCATCGCTACTTTTAACGAATTTCCTCGGACGAGTTTGGGTTTCACTAGACCTTTGATTATCGCATCCTAACCTCATAATCTATCTTGTCTAGATGTTTGATAAAGTACTTCATTCGCTCTGACAGCAAAAGAAGTATTTGAACGAATTGGGCAAAACATGGATTCAGTGGAATTTGTGCTGAAGCAAATATACAACGGCTTCAATACTTTTCTGTCGCTGAAATCACCTTACAAATCCTGAATGTTCGCTGGCACCGGGATTTTTAGACTTACGGCTTCCAAGCCGTTGCTTAAATCCTAGCTGCATCGTAAAAGTGTATTTCACACACCGCGGGTGATGGAAAACCGGAATGAAATGACGAAATCTGAATTTGTTGTTTCCGGTGCCAGGCACCTCGATCGCTTTCATAAAATTAGAAGTTTTCCATAAGCACCCTGTTCTTTTTACTGAGAATTAATGAAGTAAAAGAAAGTGGAGAGCTCAAAGACAGATTTTATTAAACTTGCTGAGTCATCTTGGATCTCTTATGAGATCTGTTTTTCCTTGATTTCAATTAAATGCAACGCATGATTATCGCAACTGTGGCATTCGTATAGATGTCTCAGTGAACTCATGTTGAGAGGAAGCATCAGACACAAGTTTAGCTCTGATTTGGGCTCACGAATGACGTGAATCCTCATCCTGATCAAGATCGAACTTCGGTCCATGCTTCCACGATGAAATTGTGTTGGCCACGACACTATCAATCTTACATTGGGTAACTCCGAATTGTTTCCCACGTTTCACAACAATAGCTTACGAATGATGCTCTGAAACTAGCGCAATTCTAGCCGTGTGTTCCCCTCAAACTATACTGATTGCAACTTCTACTCGGACGCGGAAGCCTCGATCAGACGAACGGTGCCCAGTTTGTCCCACTTACGATTCTCGAACACTTATCAGTACTGTGAAATACACCCTATGTTGGAAACTTCTCTCGGAAACAATAGATAGTTTGATTGCACGTTTTTTCAGTTGGAGCACACTCAACCAAAATCGAACTGAGCTTATGAAACACTCGATACGTACTTCGGATGCGTTTCGCCTAAGCCGTAACACGTCTGATGAAACTTACGGGCCAGTTACACAATGACATTTTGACAGGGAAATCCCTGAACAAAATTAAGTGCCACCAACGTGGTGCATTTCCATAATCGCTTATTCATCGGTCATACGATGCCGCTGAATAAAATAGCATCAGTCAGCATAGATCAGTTGTTTAAAGCTTCTGTAGATGAACGACTTTGCATTTCGACATATTTCACCCACATAAACGCAATTACAGATCGAACATATGACAAATGGATATATTGTTTCCGCTCCCAAACATATTGCACAAACATTCTGTTTACTCCTCGACATCCATCCAGGAGATAGTTTATCCAAGCACAGTTCATTCCAGCTTATTTTCATCCTATACCGTTTATCCTCGACTTAAATTAGCTCGAGTCAAATAACTCTTGTAGTGATAAAACTTATAGTCGCGTGTTGTGGCAGTTGCAGAATGAAATGCTATTAGTTGGAACTTCAAAACTAAAATACAAATGCCCAGTTCGAAAAGCGTGGACATATTATCCTAGACAGTATTTCGCTTTAACCGGTACAGTAAGAAAGTGCCCATTTTTAATTCCTCATACGAGTTACAGATGCTTGAATTCATAGCATTGTAACAAATTTCCATCGAGTTATGAGATCTTAACGTTCTGGAATCGCGTAGCTGATGGACCTCGAAAAGCATTACGCAGAAGTACTGCTGGGTTGCCTGTACCTTTGACATGACCGACCATAAGAGTGGCAGTTAGACAGCTTGAAACAAACGTATGCCTCCTGACCCAGTGAGATCAGATTGAAAAAAGTTACAATAGGATAGATACCCGTCTTCAGTCCTACCTGTGATTTACGCAAATTGACAGTAGCAATCTTCGATTTCGCACTGAGAAACTTAAGTTAAAACACATTCACTACAGCCTTTTCATAATGTATCACTATAATTCACCGGCACAATTGTGACTCCTAACATTTGACAAAAAAATATTGTTCATGCAACACTTACTGATGACTGGCGAGTAAACCGGAAGCATAAAAGTGACTGAACATGTATATGGGGCGTATACAGTTAGGTATCCAGTAGGGATGTCATCCCCAATGTACCGACGCTAACGTAATCAACAAAATCACAAGAGGAAGTTTTAGGTACTTGCGTGCACTCAGGATTCTTTTGATTGCATGGTTACTTCGTTTATGTGAACCCTAGTCCCTTTCCAAAGACTCGTTTCGACCAAGGTATGAAGACTACATTTTCTTCGGAGTTCTATATTCAAATGTACTTTTTCCCTTCCACAAAGAAATAATAATCTAGAATTGGCCGTTTGGTCTAACCCTACGCTTTGTATTGCCGAATAAGTCCAAATATATCGGTATTATTTCCTCTTTTTAAAGTAACAAACTATCAGCAGCCTCCTGATGAATAGTCCTAAGCACCAATTAAAAACGAAGCCCATCCTAGAATTTATTGTGTAAAATAGATATTTTAACAATGGACTAGACGGTCTATCACCATCCATTCTGGGGCGGAGTGCGAAACTTTGGACTAATCTATAGTTGGAATAGTCACTGGGTTTTATACACCACAAAAATTTGACTTCAGAAAGACCCCAAACATACCCCCAATCCTTGGATTGGAGAGAGAAATTTTATCCGATTCCGTACATACATAGTACTAAAAGTTAATTATCGTTAGAAGTGAAAACGTGGGCTCAGGTCATTTTACCCCTTTCACGCTCATTTGTTGATTCACTTGTTTGGTCTGGTTCGTCCCATTCTGGCATCGTTAAATGGAAAATTTTGAGTTATCGACGTATATTTCCCAAAACACAACGTCGAGTGTCGTAGTACTGAGAGAGGAGCGGTACTTCAAATTTTCAACGAGTCTGGCATACATTTCTCATCTAATCGTGGTGAACTTAGCTAGATTAGCCACCTAAACTTAGCAACTTCTCCCAACTGGTTCCATGATTTCAAGTGTGCAACCCTCCGTCGAGTCTTGTTCACACGTGATATCGCATTCATACTAATCCATCATCATACCGCACATGTTGATGTCATGGTGTGACACTTCAGTCTTTTTTGCTTGTTCTGTTGGGCAGTTTACCCGAAAACTTCGGTTGATCAGAGTGCATAATCACCTCTCTCAAGACTATCGGTATCTTGTTTTCGTCTATGCAAGCTAATTACTGTGGAGGAAATTTGACTACCCATCATCTTTTTGTGGTTGGGTGTGTACACACATTAATTCGGTCATCCCAATGTATAGGCGAACAAAGCCGGAAGTGAAATGACAACACGAATGGGTAAAGGATCGAACGTGTAGTGTGCGAAAATGCAAACTGAACCCGAAACGGTCTAAACGACATCAGTAGGGGAAAATAGCTAGGATGATTAATGATCCAGCTATTGAGCACACGAGTAAGCTGGAAGTGTATGCTGCACCACTGACAAACATACGTGGACAAACACACAAACAAACAAAACATCGTCATACGGATCGAGCGGGAGGCATGCAATCCACCATTCTGTTACATAACGTGAAGATTCACTTATGAGTAGTATGACACGAACTGAACGCTCGGAAACTAAACTAAAGGACAAGATTCAACATCAAGAACACCAAGAGTTGGAAGTGATTATCGGAAACGTGTCACCTAAGAGACTGACGATGCACGACTGTCAAGAATATGGATACAGTCGTGAAAAGTAGTGTTTGTGATGGCGGTAGTACATTTACACATACCTTGTGATCAGCATTTGACAATAAACAACATTTCAGGCCAAACACCATTTGCGATCACACCACCACAATCCTATGTACAACGCAAAATAATGTTTATGGTAGTATCTTATTCATGGTATAGCAAGCAGACTGGGGGTATATCTGGGTCAATCCACAGCCCCTTTCAGAAGGACACTGCGAACGTAACCCTTAGATACACGTGACGGCAACTGTGGCCAGTCACCCTTGACCGTGCTTAGTTCATGCTGCATCAGTAAACATCCCATCAGTCTGGGATTGGTGAAATAATCCTCAGAATTCTTAGAAGGAGGAGCGTTAGTGTTCACGATTTCTAGCGAGCTTCTTTCATCTTCTACTATTATCAAAAGTCAAAACGTTGAAACACTAGACAGAGTACCATAGTAACTATGTCCGTAATCCCCAAATGACACTAGATTCACAATGTATTAGGTTACACAAAGTTCTGACTTGACAATTAATCTCATATTTGTTGTGTCATATTTGGCCTAAAATGACACATCGAAAACGAACTTGTTCGCCACATTTTGAAATTTGATGAAATTTCCGGATACATTTGAACAGTTGAAACAATCCAAATACCTTTTACTGTGTCGAAAGGATTGAGGACAGTGCTCAAAAGTTCGCCATCGATCACTGGTTGACAAATTATCAACCTAACTTACTTCTATCCAATGTACTCGGACCTAGGATTAAGTTACATACGGCTAGCAAGAATGGTGTTCCAGTTTCGAAGATTAGGCGGTCCCCGGAGATACACGTGCAAACGAACAAGAAAAGTGAAAACACGGGAGGTTGTACTTATTGATGAATAGCAAACCTACCTGACAAAATGTGCGTAAAGGAGTAAACGAAACCAACCAAGCGTGATTTTTCATTTTCAAAATTTGAGATTATTTCAGTGTTCCGAGAAGCGTTTCGCAAGTTTTTTGTTTCTGAAAATGCACTGGTGCACTGCGTTGTTTCTGACGCTGAAACAAAACGGAATAAGCACAAAACGAGTTGTCTGTCAAATGTTTGAGCTGATACATTCTGCGATCTGAATACAGTGTGGGAGGTGTTTCATTCGACGGTGAAACCGTAGTGTCGGTTGGTAAGGGTGTATTAGAGCATGGTGTCATAAAAGCGGTTAGTTTCCTGGTTACGGGTGACGGAATACGATGAGCGGTTGCCTCAATCCACTAGAAGCACATAAGTTTCGGACGATCGCTCAAGCGATTCATGAACCATCCGGTTGACAATACCGTTTTCGGATTAGCCTGTCGCACTGAGCTAAACTAAAGAACGTCTGAACTGCACAATAGGCAGTTTTACTCACATACCACATCCCCAAAGAAGTACAACCAGAATGTATGCGGATGAAAATCTTTGTGGTCCAGTCGGAAAAACTTAATCAGCCAGATAGTAAGTTAGCGTGAAAGGTGAATCCGTATCTGTCGGAAACAAAAACAGGCTGCAATTAACCAATCTAGGAGGAGAAGAGAAATATTGAATGCATAAGCCAAGAATTAGTTCACTGTAGGATCTAAAACAAAACAAGACCAACAGTATATTTTGCACCAACAAACCTGAAGAAAACAGAAGGCTAAGAACCAGTGCTACCCATGTTTCCTCAATGGAGATTGGGTGGTTTAACAAAAGATGGTGGTCAATGGTTGACGTACTTGCGCACGATGTACCCACCGTCACTTCGTCGAGTACGTCGATGATCTAAAACTCCGAAACGGCAAGCCATTGGCTGCCGCATTTGTCGCAATGCCACATAGTCAAGTCAAGACGGCCCATGTCACGCGTACATCTTTTGCGTAGTGCGCGCCTGAATTCATGGCCACGCAACGGTCGCCCAATGAACCTTGGGAAGCTCGTTCGAAACGCATCAATACAGACTGTGCGGTATAAAATTAAGTCCATCTAAGGTTTTTGAAAATCGATATCACAATGCGAACGAATCACCTGAAAACGCAGCCACTGGCCAAAAGAATTTCACCTACCTACTCTCAGTTCCGCTTCACCTATCGAATCGGCATTCGTTCAACGCCCATTCTACCGAAGTGTCCCAGCCAACTAAGCTGACTGATCATCAGCGTAGCTTACATCCCGTCCATGTGCGTTAGTCATAGTATCACAGTGTTTGGAACCATATCTGACTAATGAATACTCAAGATGAGTCTTAGATAGTGTAGACAGACACTGATCGGATATCGCAAATTCCCTCGACACACAGACACAGTTTCGCTGTCATAAAAAAGCGAACACAGCAAAACTGAACGGTAGACAAGCAGCTTAATTTTCAACTTCAAAGTGTGCTCGTCGGGCGCAAAAGCCGCACGTGCATCGTCGAATTGCGCAGCCAAATTGAGGCATCGAGAATTCGGATATTCACCAGGCAAACATCCGTGTGGTAGTCAATCTCCACAAAGTCAGTATGGTAGTTAGATATGACGTTAGGACAAAACTTTGCTTCAAGCCAATGAAAATGTCGAAATTGTCACAAGTCCATTCACACGAGTGTACCTTCGCCTTCATGCCCACACGCAACTTTTGAATCAAACTGACGAACACACCTGGACACCGAAACTTACCAAACACCGTCCACAATGCCTCGCGGTTCACGGCATTGGTGAATTCAACGAACACGATATGCCTGACCTTTACTGCTACTTTAGTGTGTTGGCCACGTTAGTATGCTATTTCAATCCGGTGAGCTATGCTGCCTAGGAAATTGGTTCTTGCAGGTTCATCCACTTCAGACTGGCCAAAGGGGAGCAGCCACAAAAAAAGCAGATGCGTCCGTTGTGGATGATGCCAGTGATTTATGTTGTGGTTCGGTTTCACGTTTGTTTCCGCTTCGTCTGCTTTTGTGTGTATGTGGGATAGGTTTGTCTGTGCAATTGCATTGTTACTGTATGACTGTGCTGAATCTCTTAAGCTCTGGCTGTCGAGCCTGCTCTATGTGGCTGATGCCGTTGCATATATGTGTGCTAGCGCGCATCACCTGCAGACTTGCGGAACAGGCTTTTTAGACAAGAGCTTTGGTTAAGGGTCCTAATCACTCTTCTGCCTAGGTCTGAGCGTCCTGGCAGTATCCAATAGCAAAACAATTTATGCAAGTACAACATAAACCAAATACCATACTGAATCGGTCGTCGCTTCGGGTTGCCTCATCTGCTGTTTTACACCGGGTGGATAGGCGAAAATATGTTATTGGCAAACCCTTCTCTTTCCCCGAACCCAATGAATCCACCAGCACGAATCCTCGGGCAGACAACGCTCACTCGAGTTTCAGTAACACAAAGACCAACCTGAGACAAGACCGGGGACGCAAGACGTTCTGTGTTGGAACATGGAATGTGCGCACGCTGATGGATCGATGTAGCTCGAAAGGACGGTCTGAACGACGCACCACACTGATCGCCATGGAACGGTGTTGCTGTGGAATCGACGTAGCAGCCTTGAGCGAGGCGAGGCTTGTTGACCAAGGTAAGTTACGGGAAACAGGTGCCGGGTACACCTTCTACTGGATAGGTTACCCGACAGATGGTGCTCGGGAGCATGGTGTCTGTTTTGCAGTCGCTGATCGCATCAACATTTTGTTGATAGGCAAACCGCACGGCATCAGCCTTCGAATGCTCTCTATGCGCTTGCGACTCAGCCGAGGTAAGTGGGCCACATTTGTTAGTGTTTATGGTCCGACTACATGTCACGCCGATGATACAAAGGACCAGTTCTATGATCAACTGTCCACCATAATCCGGTCGGTGTAGGTGAGTGACCGACTGTTCCTTGAACGATGAGGTCGGGCGCGACTCGGTAGTCTGAACAGGCGTCCTCGTACCCTATGACATTGGTTCAGTCAATGAGAACGACAATCGTCTGATACACCTGTGTGCCACTCACGAGCTTGCTTTCACAAACATCCGATTCCAGCTGGATGCGAGCGACATCACGACGTGGACCCATCCACGAAGCGGTCATCACCACTTGCTTGACTACTTGATTGTGCGACAGCGCGACATTTGTGAAGCGCGTCTCACGCGAGTGATGTGCGGCGCAGAATCCATCACCGATCATAAGCTGGTCAGGACTAGATTATTTATCCACGTACGTAAGTCTGCTTATTATAGATCTTCCGGACAACGGCAGAATTTGGATACCAAACGATTGTAAAACTGCGAGACGAAGACTGCTTCTCAATGTGCAGTTGCCGCTCGTTTGCACGATGTTCCTGTATCCACTACCCCTGAGGGTATGTGGCAGTTCATCAAATAACGGATCACGACAGCAGCCACCGAGATGATTGGCGTTAAACACCAGAAACGTCCAGACTGGTTTGACGACAACAACGCGGCTATCTCAAAATTGATACAAGAGAAGAATGCGGCGTTTGCCGCTTCCACAATGGACTCGGGTAGGGAAGACAAGAGAGCGACATCCCACAGTATTCGCCGTCAACTGGTCGAACGTGTTCGCGGAATCAAGGACAACTGGTGGATGAAGCAGAACGAGCGGATACAGGGATTCGCAGATCGTCAACAACACAAGGAGTTCTACGACTCCCTCAAAGCGATCTTCGGTCCATCAATCCAGTCTACTGAAGCACTGGTAGACGTGGACACCGGCTGTTCGTCTACCCAGCCAGAGGACATCATGAAGGTCTGGCGCAAACAATTTGGTAGCCTACTAAATCGTCCTGCCACCAGTGATTGGGTGACCGTGAACAGCCTGCCGCAACAGGCCATCAAGCCTTCACTTGCTCTTGTTCCTGATTTACTAGAATTGCAGAGAGCGATTGATCAACTTCGCAAAGGTAAGGCTGCAGGTGAAGATGGATTGCCAGGTGAGATCCTGAAGAATGGCGGGCCGGTGATGGAATGTGCACTGCTCCAGCTGGTTTCCCCTATCTGGGAGCAAGTGATGATGCCACAAGATTTCAAAAATGTCGTGATAGTGCATTTGTTTGAAGGTAAAATTACCAAACAGTGCCCCGGCAGTTATCGGGACATCAGTCTGCTGCGCTGCGCAGGCAAAGTATTTGCCAGAATTCTTCTGAGCCGGCTGAATACGAATGTCTGGGAGGTCAATGTTCCTAAGGAGGAATGCGGATTGCGGGCCAATCGGAGTACGATTGACTTGGTGTTCGCCGCTCAGCAACTTCAGGAGAAATGCCGGGAACGGAAATAGCGACACACACGCACCGACAAACACAACGTCACCGACCATCAGCAAAAAAACTAATTGCAGTAGCTACGCACAGGCTTGAGAGCCACACTTATGGATTCAACATGCTCACACAGAACAAATCCAGAACAAACAACAAAAATTCTATTGTCGACATTCTATACAAGTCACAGACACAAAATTAGACCAGGCAAGAACAAACATCAGGCAGCACCAAAATCACCAAATACTGACACCATCCACAGCCAGCGCTTCTGACTTTTGTACTGCTGCTCCTCTTTAGCCAATCTGATATGGACGAACCGTCAAGAACCAATGTCCTAGGCAGCATAGTTCGCCGGATCAAAACAGCATACTAGACTGGCCACCGCACTAAAGTAGCAGAAATGGTCAGGGTGTTTATAGACACAGACTTGTATACACATACAGAGGCCTATACATCTACAACCGTACATACCAAGAGGATTCAACTGGTGCATTTCTTGTTTTCCGCACTTCAATGAAACTACGTACCTGAGCAAAAGTAATCTATAGTTTATTCAACAGCTCCCACAGGATCGATGATCTTAATCGGACTAAGATCATCGACCTGTTGACTGAATTTTACAAACAATTATTTTACCTTCTTGGTCAACTTCAGTATTTTTCACTAAGGATTAGAGTTGCAAGTCTACGTGATGATTCCGTCGCTCCAAGTTTGGGACCAATCTGAGAGAGGTCGCTTAGTTGGTTTATAACACTCCTCATCGCTCAACACCTTGAAATGTCTAGATGTTTCACCTTAGCTTATTAGTGAAACAATCGACCGGCAGCTTTCGACACTTGACTCCGGAAAAAAAATAAAGACAAGTAATTTCAGAAGTCCGCACCTGACAAGTTAAGCCAGAATTTGACATAGTCTCTTCAAGTTAACGATGTTTTTACTCAAGTGAGAAAACGTATGTTTTATGTTTCACCTCTAAAACCATCCTCAATCCCGTATGATCCCACGCTATTTTTGTGAATACTCCCGTACTTCACCATTTGGTTACACTGTTCTCCGGTCATTTCCTCCGGTCTTCTGACCAGGGGTTTTCAAACTCTTCCTAGATCCATGAGATACTAATTTAACCGTAGCGAGTTTCCTCGTTATAGTCTCATTGACTGCATTTTAATGTATGCAAGTCGCTTGTTTCCAAGCTTTTGTAGGATTCCGATCGTTCTCTTTATCATAACCACTCTAAATGCAAATCCATATCCCCAACTGTTTTCAATCTATATATGTATGTACTCGTGTTATGGTTCATATGTAATCCTCTACTTAGTACGCTTCCTTAATACCGAAAAGTGTACAACGTAATTGACCGTAACGCTGAGTTAATAATTTCATTAAATATTCTGTCCACTGAAAGTGCTGTGTAAATATTCACCTCCAAAGGTACATAAACCAACGTTTGATTTGGTACTATGTCCGTTTCAAAAGCCGCAGATGCTAAACTAAAATCGATGCGACACACGCTGTTAGGGCGGATCAATCTAAAACTTTTTATCTCAGTTCATCCTTATACAGGTGTTCAGCTCTCCATAATTTCAGTTTCCGAACAGTCATTAGTAAATCGATTAAAGGTTGTCTTTTAGATGAGGGTTAGCTCTGCCTAGTGCCAGTGAAGCAAAACAAAGACCACACCTAACCGGAAGAAAGCACTTAATAGGCATGGTAAGTTTAGTATGCAACTGGCGAAGTCGAACGTGGCTATGGGATTTCTGAAAAAAAATATATGGAACACTGAGAATCTTCAAAACCGTATTGGACCATTATTGGATGCAATCGCATTAACATTACTGGTAATTTACTAAAACGTTTAACCCTAACTAAGAAGGACAAGTGGATGAGCAGAGCATGTAATCTGAAGCGTAAACAGACTAGCGCCGGGATATATTACATGAGTTAATGTCCAGCCAAATGACCTAGTTCGTGAGTTAATTTTATCATTTCGTGACCGACGAACCAGAAAAGAAGGCAGTGAGACTGCGAAATCAACTTATCCTCAGAGTGAATTTTTGAGGGGTCATGAGTGGTACGTGGCGTTAATATTGAATACATGTGGCATGCTCTTTATTTCTGTGATTCTTACACCAAACCCCTGATGTTATCTAATGACTCACGAATGTGATGATTCAGACTGAGAGCTGGTAATCTTGTTCTGGACAGCTGTCAGATACCACGTCAATTTATAGACTGTGGGACACCATCGTCTACAGCGACGGTTCTCAGACTTTTATACTTTTCACTCCCCCTCCCTTTTAATTCTCTTAAACAAGACGTCACCGCTTCTTCAGCTCACATAGATCACTTGAGCAACGAGATCAGAACAGTGACAATCAAGTGCTTTACTTAGTATAATTCAACGTAAAGGTATATATGTCCAAGGGTCAGTTCGATGACTGAGCTAGCTGTACACGAGATCGGGGCTGGAAGCTCAAGTCACACGAATCAGATCAACTTGCCTATTTTGATATTTAACGTTTCCGTTGACCTTAAAGGTAATCACTAAAAACAGGATGTAGCACCGCTCTTGGAGATTACAGCAAGTACGAAGAACAGAGTGCACAATTAATCTAACAATGTTTTCAGCAAATGGGTACCTGATGATGCATTGAAATGGTCCGAAGAATAGCAACCAACAACCTCGAATCGAAGGCTGTTCCATTAATTCATAACTTGGTAAGAAAAGAACTGTTGCTTAAGGAAGGACCAAGGTCAAAGCTCGTAGAGCTTCCTGTTATGACCTTTTCGACTGTTAACAGGCACTGACGTAAAAGAATTGCTGCACGAGTTCCACACTAAGGAAGAATTGTGTGAGGATTGAGTCACCGCGGAGTCTTCATAGCTGAAGTGAATAGAGAGAAAAATTTCAATAGCAGACCCGTCAGGGAATGTCACAGGCCAGTAAATGTTTTGCTGGCTACTCATCGGACATGTTCAGTGGAGAGTAGGGCTTTTCTCAGACCGATATGTACTACTTGATTGGCACACTATAGCAGTGGTCTCTCATATAGAGCCAGTAGAACGTCTGAAAAGCATGTCTGTCCATGCGGAGAAATGCTATTTACTCAACCCAAGAGTGCCAAATCCCTCTTTAACGACTACCTGGTGACAATATGAAATGGATAAACTAGATGACAGCCAAATCCCTTGAACTATTTTTATGTCAACTTTCAAGGAATCTATTGTACTTCGTGCTCTGTATATCACGAACAGGTTACGCACATTTGCATTGCACAAAATGAGCAACTGGCTAAAAATCATTTGAAATAAATCATAGAACCTCATTCTTAAAGCACTCAACTTTTACCCATTTTGGTACTACCGCCTATTCACTTCCGGAAATCGCCCCTTATGGGCAACAATGCCCTTTTTGATAATCATTAATCTAGAGTTAATAAATGAAATTAATAATGATAGTAAGACAAAAAAACAAATACAATGTTCAATTTACTGAAATATCATACAAATTGTGGAATCATACTGAAGCAAGTGTGTGTGACATATGATGATGTGTCAAGCAAGCATACCTCAATAACAGGTGACAAGCTGGATAGAGCCATATACAGAAAATCACCTAAGTTGGCGTCACCTATTCAAGTTTTCAGTTTGCTTCTTATGTATTCCATTTTCAGAAGATTTTATCGCGTATACGAATGTTACCAAATATCATAGGCCGAAATTTGTTGTCTGGCCAGCCAGTGGAAGTGAAATTCTACTTAGGCACACAGAGTCTAATCTGGTCGGCATGGCGTATGTTGCCGACCTCCTATCCAGAGCATCCCAGTAAACCCTACAGTTTACTGAGTAAATGTTAAGGCGTCCAGTTCCTTCCATCCAAAAACCGCCTGTCCTTGAGAAAAAAACGATTGACTTTGTCCTAATTAGCGGACCTGATCAGAGCGGCTGAGAGGTGACCTTGGCTAGTTTTCATCCGTCCGACTTTTTATTCCGCTGTGCCCATTGGTTACCCTATTTTTTTCGGTAAATGACCTCTTTTGATGATTCGGGAATGTCCTTATGGCCACTGCGCACCATATAAGTACTTTGTATTTGTCGCACACGTTTTGGGGTGGAACAAAGCTCTTTTTTTGCACGTGTCTTTTGGCTTGTCTTGGGAGCGAATACGGGGACAGTCGCGGTATTATTCGGGACCGAGATTTTCCTGTTAATTATTACCGGGAGGAGAATCCGGATTCTGTCAAGCGCGTTACGATAGCAAGGACAAACCAGCGTATCGTTTAGGAGGGTTTACAGCAGTAAACTAGTTATATTTGGGGAAACGATAAACATGACAATACTTATCCGACAAGGGGCAAGACGGATATCTCGCCAAGTGTAATCACCATCGCCAGTTAATGTTGGTCAACTTAAATAACCAGACAATGCGGAAGTTCGGGTTTCGACAAAACTGAATATTAGTGGTCACCAACAACCTACATAAACAGGGGTAGTGACATCACAATTATTCAGTAAAACAGAATGCTTTAAGATATGCAGGCGTAGAGTCTATGATCACCGTACGGATAAAATCGATGTGACCGTAAATACCATCAGTCAGGATGACCTTCCAGAACAGTATACTTGCTTAACGCGTGACCGAATCACGAATGAAAAAATGTATAATGCAAAACAACATCGAGATCTGTTCGGCTAAACAGAAAATTTGTCAGGCCCGCAGGTGAAACCTTAACAGACAACCATACAACCAGTCTGTTTGATTGGTATGTCGCGGTGCGTAAACACAGAGGATAGACATATTTGAGTTTGTGGCGTGGTGGTGGTGGATGGGTTAGGCTGCTGAAGAAATGACTGGTGATACGTTGAGATGCAATGTAATACAGTCCATGCCCATTTCTGTTGTCTTGAAGTGATTGTCAGGTTTGTGTGCTAAGTTGACCCATAGGGCTAAATTATCTGAGACATCGACTCTTACCAGTAAACTCAAATCAAAGGGGTCAAAAGGGAACAGCCAGACAAGAAGCAGTCACGCGCACATAATCGTAGGTCGCAATATCGACTTCCTAATAGTTGAGAATAGTAGTATTGTCGGTTGGTCGGGTTGATGGTCTAGATATTCGGTTGTTCGCTGAGCTCGATATTTAGATTGTAAACATTTCACCACCAAACGGGTATGGGGGACGACGCGTACGACGTTCCGCGTGGAGGGTGTTCAAGTTTGATGAAGGCGTGCTCTTATACACGCACGTGAGTTGATATTTTGACCTGACTTCTGATTAATTACTTCCTAGTTCTCTTAACCTTTTAACCGGGATTCTGATTGGTTCTTATTTCAAGTTGAACATCATCCACAATTGATCGCAGCTGTCACATTCCCATAGACTTTCTAGTCGGCCCCGTTCGAAAAGAAGCACTAGACTCGAGTCTCGCTCTCATTAGAGCTCGTCAGTAGTGCACATCATCGCCACTGCCAGGACTTGAACCACGGACACGCTGTTCATGAGGCAACCGTGTTGTTTTGAATTTTTGACGCTGGGTCTGATTGGTCACTTTTTGCAGTTTTGAAATTTTGATTTGAAGTCTGATTGGTCACTCCCTGCTGCTGTTGAAACCTGACCTGAAATCTGGTGAGTTCATCTTCTTTATCTCAATCTAGTGGGTAATTTTTTCGTCCTTAAAATTACATCAGGAGTCAAAACTTGACAAATAAGCTCATTTTCGTTGTCATCTTCAGGCCAAATAGAACAATAAGTATGAAATTGGTTGTCAAGTCAAGATTGTATGGAACCTAATACAGTGTGAATCTAGGATCATTTGAGGAACACGGACATGGTCACTATGGTACAGTGTTAATTGTTCCAACGAGGGCAGGCCACGGTAATTTCAGTGTTTGAACAAAGCACTTATGTACACAGATTAGGGTTCCGCAGTCGGATTCCGATAGCCTTCAGGGCAGCCAGGATCCGGCGTCTCACAATTCCGGTGTGAACACGTGTGACACGGTAGATCGGCTTGAATGCGACATCTACATTGACCCTGTAATTCGTATCAACTAGGTGAGCCAAAATTGTGCTGGAAATCTTTCGTTGTTGTCCGGCCGTCAGTAAAGTTGGATGGTGTTCGCGTATTCTCTCCGACAAGCGTCCAGTTGTGCGACCAACGTAACCTGTACCACAGGAGCAAGAGAATGAGTAGACACAAAACGAGGTAGCACTGCTGGGCATTGCGTCTTTGATGTGAAAGCGTACAACTGTTTTAGCGGTGAACGTTGGTCTTAGTTATGCAGCATGAGACATCGTCAGAGTCATGTCAAGCTTTTTGGTCAGCGATACAATTGATAATTCGCCCTTATAAGGCAAGTTCATATAGATGGCTTCCCGCCCGATAGATAGCTTACGGTGTTGTGGTTCCCTTCGTCGCATGTTCCGGGCTAGGAATTTTTCCAGATATCCATTAGCATGAAACGTTCCACATAAAAGCTTCAGCTCATTGTGTAGCATGTCATCAGTACAAATTTTGTAAATTCGGTTTGTTAATCAATGAATCAGGCTCCGTTTCTGTGAAAATGGGTATATAGATCATTTCACGTCCACTTCCTATGTATGCCTTGTTGAATCCATCCATCTGGACGTTTCAATGGTGTAAAATCAAGGAAAGCCAGTTTTCCATCTTGTACCATTTCCAAAGTGTACTTAAGCTTCTTGTGATCTGAATCAGCTATTGATAGCATGGAGTCAGTATCAGAACAGAAAATATCATCTGCATGCCGTTTGTACAGTACGCACTGATCTGATCAATCATCCGCATGAAAATGTCAAGCAACAATGAGCCTAATGGCAAGGCCATTGCTACCCTATCGTCCTGGTAACAGATTATCCTATCAAGCTTAAACTGGATGCCCTGTGTGCAAACTAACAAAACGAGTTTGAGTTGCTCATCCGGCATTCCGAATTGCACCTTGTTCGAATGGATGACACGGTACCATAGTAACCATGTCCGTAATCCCCAAATGATACTAGATTCACACTGTAGTAGGTTCCACACAATCCAGACAACCAATCTCATATTTATTGTTGTATTTGGCCTGAAGATGACAACGAAAACGAGCTTGTCCGTCACGTTTTGACTCTTGATGAAATCCCCGGCATACTTGAACACTTAAAATTATAGCAGTTTGGTTACACGCTGTCCAGCTTTGGCCATTGATCTGATCTGTAGCTAACTGTTCTTTTGTTGTCTACAGTGATGCTGCCATGCTGATATCATCTCCTTTTGTGGTGGAACGTTTGCAACCTAAATGTCAAGCTCAGCGAACAGTCGAATGCTGGCTGTTTGGGGTGCTCAGACAGTGAGCCACAATGCTGAGTCTACAGCAGAACCATTTTCAAAGGTGAGGCATCGCTGTCTTAAGCATGAGAAAATTGGGGGTTAGAAAAGATACCGTCAAACATAGGGCATCCAGAGCATTCAACAGATAATCGGTATTGCGAGCACATTCTTGATTACAGTAATTCTCAGGAGATTTATGTTTTTTTATGTATCCATTGCATATTCTGGTAATCCGAATCAATGCTTTATTCACTGCGCTCCCTGAATGGGCTAACTAACAATGTAAAGTCAGACATTTTAGTCAGTGGTTTACGGTAAAATCACCAAAACAGACTTAACACTTTGTTGCATAACAATTCAGGGTATCCAGCCAAAGACTATAGGTGGAGTTTCTCAAGTCAAACACACTCACAGTAAAATGAGCTGGAAGTATCCGAACTTATCGTTGCTCTGGCAGACAAACATCTGTGTTCTTCCTTCACTGCTTCTAATTTTAATTTTTTCAGGCCAAGATTGGGTAAAGGTTGGTGCTTTAGTGTTCGCACATCTGGGCAACTAGGTCAACAATTTGCACTGGATCTGACACTGGATGTGTGCGGTCTCCGAAATGTAGATTTACGACCCTTGTGATTTCACTCATTTGGATTCGCACATCGATGATGCTATCAGGCAACGATTCTTCTTCAGTGTCCCTAGGGACGATGAAGTCTTACCTCGCGGCTAAGCTCGAGGGAGGACTATAATGCTCTCTTAAACAGAGACAGGCCTCCTCCATTGAATCCCAGTGAGTGGTCGCGTAAACCAGAGACGCTGTTTATATGTCACATCTGCGTATGATATAATAAACAATAGCCTACGCCCCGTCAAGAACTTCTATGATGTTCACTTTGGCATTCATCAACACGTTCGAGAGTTACATGAATGTACAACCTGGATTTCTTAATTCAAGAAAGAGGCGGCTACGCAGTACGTTCATCAGTAACATATTCCCAATGATGATCAGTTGTTACAGTAACACGCCTCTCCTGGCCCTGCAAACTAAGTATTCAAACAAAGGAACCCAATGTGTCTTACAGAGACCGTCTCGTGCAGCCTAAACATGGAAGCAAAAATGGTCAAATTGTTGCCAGCTATCGGTGGCCCCATCTTATCGTTGATTTTTAAGTAACCACCTTGAACCAGACAATGGCACTGCTTGCGCCCACTTGACTTTATTGTTGTCTCGAAGATTCAAAGTGTTCTACGGGAGGGTTATCAGCCAGATCACACACCAATAAACAACAGTAACAGTGAAACTGCTAAAGTCCCCCAAATGGAACGATCCAGATAGAAGTACCAATAGTTATAGAAACTTGTTGTAAGAAGATTCACTATAAGGGATCAATATGGATAGGATAGAAGCGAATTCCTCTTGATTCGACAGAGATGATGCCCTGATGCCGATTGGCCACCTGACTCAATACGTCTAACGCCTGCCGAGAACTGAAACACAAACTTACGAAGGACCGCAAAGCAAACCCTGTAGAATAAGCTGAAGAGGTGGAAAAGACTTTTACGAGAATAGAACCCAATGCTGATTTCCATTAATTGTGAGTCCACTCATCTGAGATCATTCAACTGCAAAGGATGGAGATTTTTTGGCTAGTTATGATATTCCCAACGATTCTCCATCGGATACAAAAGTGACCATGGAGCTAAAAATATTAAAATATGGATACGGAGCTATGAGTAAAAATGGTGATGAGAGGAACATGCGCTGGTCACAAACCTCCATTCCACATGGGAGGTAGAAAGGGTGCCTTGGTAACAGTAAAAATCGCGCCTTCAAATAAAGTCCCAGAACATTTGAGAACCACGTTGTATTAGCGATGTTTACCAAACCCATGTTGCTCACGGGTCTCATAATGCGGCAGCTTCTGAACCACAGAAAAAAAAGCAGATAGGAGAACAGGCAAGTTCTCCGGTGTATCGATTGCACCTTTATCTTGCGACAGACAATGAAACGTTGACATTCCTGTTCCCAGCCAACGGTCATCGTATTTTTTGGATGCAACGTTACTTGTGACTCGGTTTCCTTAAAAGCTCCCTAGGGCCGTTTCCATCGTAGAGTCCCAGTGAAGCATACCAAATTACTGAGGTCGTTGTATGCCCGTTCTGAGTGCAGGGTGCGCATTTAAGAGAGGCTATCTAGAGCGTTTACCAGATCAAATGAAATCCGACAAGAGTGTCCGAGTTCTCCGTCCATCTTCAGCTATGTGATAGACGATATCTTAGGAGACGGACGCAGTGGTTCCGAGGATCCTTAAGTGGAGCGTTTATCAGGTAGCAAACTGACTGGTATTGAGTATGCGGACAACGGTGTTCGACCAAACCACGGGCTGATCATGTCAAATTGGTTAGGTGACGGCTGGTTTGTATGACATGCACTTTGCGCCTTCAAAATGCAGTGTTCTTACAATATTGGGTTGACACCGATCCTGTCTTTGTTACTGCCAGCAGGCCGCTGACAACGGCTAGTCATTCCACCTAAATGAGGAGTATCATCTCATCAGCTTGTAAAACTGCCGACGAGATATCCACGGGGATAACGATAGGATTCGCCAAACCCTGTCACTTGTGACTTCAAAAACGCGTCCATTTGTCGATTAAACCAAAGGTTTACAATGCACTTATGCGCCCAATTTTGCTTTATGGACCAGAGACCTGACTCATTCGTGCGGAAGCATATTCACCCCGGTATTTCACCACCGTTTTTTCGCCAGCGGAACTGTATCAAGACGGTCGAAAGTGTGAGCAACGCGACGGTCCACCATCGCGTACTTATGAAACGTGTAAGTTCGTGATCGATAACTGAGATAACAAACATGCACGGTCTTCGCTGGTTAGACCATGTACTCTGTAGACCGACGGAGCGTCTGCTCCATTGCGCATTGTTCAGTGCGGCTGCTGATGGTTAGAAGAAACTGGAGATGACAAGTGATGACGTAGTCACAGGTTACGAAAGCTCTAAACATTCCGTTGAATCAGGTTGCTAAGTGTAGCCTACCGGGTTGGGGAGTCCACGACCATCCACAACTCCGTTTGGGAAAACTCTGACATGATAGTGTATTGCAGTCAACAGTGGGCCTATATACACAAGGTTTTTGACTCTTCATCTTCATAAAATTCAGCTGTTCTTGTTTTCTCTCATTTCCTTCTCTTCTCCCATCATTTGAACTTATTTATTACTCTGCTACTTCGATGACCATTGTCAGAACTAAAGATCGCCTAAGCAATTACACCTATAGGTAAGGCTCAAAGTTGGACATGATGATTCACATCGCTCAAAGACAGTACAGTGCGTTTATGATCAGACAATACTAATTATCAAACAAGCTCGCCAAATGAATGTGTAGTCAAGTCATCCACACAGCAGTAGATGTTTCGTCTTTAGATTTCTTATACGTGAACAGAATACTAAAGTCGGAAGTGCGCAATTAAGATAACTAACTATCAGGACCACGTTTTCTAACCGATCTCTTCAGGGTTCCAATCAACCTGCAATACTTGCTTACTAGCCATAAAATTTTGACTGGTGTAGTCACTATACCACAGAACGCGGTCGTAGTTAAACAACTGAGCTAAATTTAAATGTAGTGTTGTGAAACCTGTCCGAAACTGTAAGAGAAATTCCAGGCTCACTCTTCTAGAGAAAATACTTTTACGAGCGTATGTAAACAGCAATGTTTGTCTCACGCAAGCCAGAGACCTCGTCTTTAATCATAAAACAACAGATAACAATAATTCCTAGTATTATATAAAACAAACAATTACGTGCAGTACCGCAATATCACAATATATTTGGCACACCCTGGACCTGCAAAACTTCCCGAGTTAAAGGAACTACCAAGCTAAATCCACAACACTTCACATTTCAGTTCAGGTAACTACGCAGATGTCATGCAACAGGAACACGTTGCAACGTCCGGTAATGAGCATTTACGCGTACTTTACAGTCGTTTACTGTGTGAAAAATCTGCGAAACGCAACAAGAGAAAATCATCACAAAGTCTGTCTATAAGTACGAAACGAAAACTTTGTGTAACTTATGGACGGATATTAAGGAGCACGGACACGACAGCCGAGTATAGAACATCGGAGTGCGCTAGTATGTATTTGTTGTAAACCCTTCTAAACGGCACGCTGGTTCGTTTTAACTATTATAATTCGTTTGGCAAAATTCGGATTCTCGTCCCCGTAATATTAGCGCAAAAAATCTCGGTCCCGAATAGTACCGCGATTGTCCCGTATTCGCTCCCAAGGCAAGCCAAAAAGACGCGTTCAAATATAGAGCTTTGTTCCACCCCAAAAACGTGCGATTAGGATGACAATTTTCAAACTATTTATAGGGTACATAATGTTCACGCATTCCCACCACCTCATGGGAAAGAGTTAGGTTCGCATGTGCGCCTAGTGGTATAAAAAAGTTTCAGCCGATTTGAACAGTTTCTCACGACGGAGGTGCCCTGGGACGGTAACAGGGTGGGCGCTCTAACAGTATCCGCAACCAGTTTCGTGCTACCTGAATTCATGGGATAGAATTAGGTGAAAGATCCGAACTCCGAAGTTTCAAAGTATTAATCAGGTTAGATTTCCAGTCTTGGCATCGCTAAGCCCTTGTTGCGCTATTACGGGTCGGGTCGCCAGTTAGCCAAATACTGCCAGATCGTTTAAAAGAAGCCAAACGGTCGAGATGAACTGGTTCGAATCCATAATTGAACGCTTAACAGTTAGCAGAGTTGTCTCCATGCTATTTTCAGTTCAAACGCCTTATACCATTAGCCTTGGGTGGACGACAACGTGTGTATTCAATGATTGACAGAAAAATAAAAACATACAATCACGGCAGCATACAAATAAAGGTATCGCTCATTGCACTGACGTTCGAGTATAAAAGACTTCAAGTTTTCCATATTTCTAGGTCACGAATGATACTGACCATGGTGAAAATCTTGAATGGGTATAAGGAAATAACAAAAAAACACAATACTGCCTCTTTTAATGCTTTCAGGTTAATCAGGTGTTTAAGTAAACAAACGAATAGAGCAAAAAGTTGAAAACATTGTGGAAATAACAGATATCTTAACAGCCAGACGAAAACCAACATAGAACAAGAGAAAAAACAGTCAAATACACAATTGGAAAGTCAACAAAAGAAGACAACAGAAATGACTGATCGTAGTTGGAAAGGAGAGGTAAGTAGCAGGTTTTCTAAGTTCGAACTTCAAACTGTCCAGAGGTGGTCAGATATTTCACACCTTTAAAAGGCTTGTATTTCTGTAAATGAGGAGAAAACACACCGGGATGAAGGAACCACGAAACAATTAGTAGCACTAAATAGATGATGAATGGCGTTGTAGTAGAAATCAACCAATAACCAATGAACAACAGCCCTTGACACGAGGTCCTACGTTGTAAGCTCCTGCTTTTTGGTTCTAAAGTACAGCGACAATTTTTATCTGGATAGCCTCCACAATGGTCGTATGAACATTCAATTTTGACAAACTGATCAAGGAATGAGATCAAGAGCATAGGACGCGAGAATAACCTTGCCGTCCAATTCAGAATATTCAGAAAAGTTGGCAATCCAACTCTGCTCACTGTTAAATCTGGTTAACTTCCAGATCTTACTGATTTGGTTAATTTCAAGTTGAACATATCTGATCACAGTTTTCGCATTCAGAGAGACTTTCCAGCCAGCTTCTTTCGAAAAGAAGCGGTGAACATGATTCTCGTTTTTGTTAAGGCCTGTCAGTAATGCTATCCTTGCCACGGTCGAGATTCGTACGTTGACCAAACTTTCATGAGATAACCGTGTTGATCACTACGCCATTGACCTTACATTAAGCACGACCGAATTATCATATGTGAATGTTCAAACACAATTGGTTGCCCGATCGTTTCCATAGGAGACACAATTACTGACTGTTAACTCTAATCGATAACCATAGTTGGTTTGAAATGAAACAAATCAGAAAACAAATTAACCACAGAGGAGCAATAAAAACACGAAAATATTGCACTAAGCACCATTGTATTCGAGAAGGGGTGAAAGAGAAGTGAGGGTCCGTAGAGTGAGCCGTCATTAATATTGTATGGTCTATAGCGATCACGCGACAGTCAGACAGAATACTCAGATTGGACTGTTTCAAATACAATCGAGCATCTGAGAATCAATCATCACACCATAGCAAATCACGAAAGCAAACTGAAGTGAACAGACAACATACACGGATCATCAATCAATGAACGGCATTGCAACACAACGATATGAACGTGGCATCGTGGAAGTACCAGCATGCATCATACGGCGCATATGGAAAATATAAATAAGAAGCAGGTGAATTTTGTGGAAAATTATACGTAAGGTAAGTGTAGCAATTACAGGATCGGTATAACAAAGCGAAGCCTTCTGTGGAAACGTTAACTGGGTACTTGTGAGACTGGTTTGGCATGTTTAAGTTTACATTTAAGGCGTCGTTATGTTATTCCTTGATACACTATGACAATGTTTGATGGTAAGCACGAATTGAATTTCACCCGGTTTAGGTAAGCAACGTTAGTCTGTTGGAATGAACTTGAGAAGCCAATGACATCACGATCGATGACCGAAGTGATAATAATAGTTGAATAAAATAACGTACTCTAAAGTATAAATATCGTACACTGCTCGGTGCGATCCCTGAAAGTTGAAGAAATTGCAAGGCGGCTTGGTGACGATGGGATTATTCGTTACAAAGGCCTTGGTCACTAGGCTGAACAAGATGAGGGGATACCATCTTAGAGGTTGAGAACGACGCAACCATCCACATCGAAGCGACCTGCAACATAGCTGTACTGCAATAAGGGGTGCGTCCACAACTCTAAAATGCTTTACTCATTCCCATAAATTTTCATAATGTTTGTATTATTCTGATATACGTCCATTCAAAAATTAATTGGTGATAAAATGGACACTACTCACAATTAATCTAAATCGTCGAATTTGAACAAACTTTACAGCCGACTCTTTTCGTAAAGCACCAAACACGAGTTTTACTGTAAGTTCATGAACAAGTCCTACCGTGAGGTCATCGAGTGAGGGTAACGAGAGAGTTATCGTGTGTCTAGCAACCCGAGCAATATAAACAAGCAAAGTTAGCTACGTTCAAATACCATAATTCACTCGCGATTAGAATGACGCAGTGGTCAACATGGTTACCTGAGAAGAACGTCGGCCATAGGTCAAATCCTAGTCGTCGTAAAGATATGCAATAAGTATTGGAAGGAATTTAGTTGTTATAAGTCGAACGGCACTCAGAATTTATCGCATTCCAACAGACTTTCAAGTCATCATTTTTCGAATGCACAACTGACGGGCTCCAACAAGAACGAAAGTCCAGCTTGGAGCCGATTTTCGGGAAGAATTGGCTGCAAAATCTACCCGAATGGAAACACTACGATTAATTTTCGGTGGTATTCAAGTTATACCCCTGAAATCTCCCACACTTCTCCTCAGTAACTAAGTTGTTGAATGTTCACAGTTATCAGAACCGGTTACAATCTGAGCCATAACACCCATGGAAACAGCTAAAAGCTAAAACTATAGTTAGCACGCCGATTTCTAAGGCCCGGCAGAAGCATTCAAAACTAATTTCGGTGAATTCCATCGTATGAGGATAACAGTATCAAGTCCAATGTTCGCATAGAATATTGTTTGATGCAGTGGCACAAAGAATCTGGCCGTATTGATTTCATGACCGCATTGTTCTCTTAGGCTCTGACGAGCCTCACTCAGTGACAACTGTGTGCACGATGAACGTATATAGTGCTTGTTTACTTCACTCGCATGTGATGCTTCACAGTGGGACGTGCGATGTGGAACCGGGATAAACGACCGTTATCTCTTTATCAAGTTCACCTAAGCGGTTATTTGCGAATAGTTCACACGAGTCAATAGAGTGGATTAAAAAAAAAGCGAGTGCGCATCAGAGAAGTAAGCAATTCATCGGACTGGAATCGCGTGCATCAAATACAGTGGAACATCGTCACAACAAAAGCCGCGGGGAATAGAAGAAAACTAGTTACAACGGTCGATCCAACAAAAGTGAACGACTTATGAAATGTGACAAACACCCGACACATTTTACGATTTTTTTTAATCCTAAAACACAATAACGGTCTGATGGGCATTGTGTGGTGGATTATCAGGTTGAAGGTGCGAGTATTCAAACACTCGGCGGAGTATCCAAACGCGGGGGGAGGTACGTCCACAAACCCTCAGCGATCGGATGGCGGACAACGGGGGCAATCGTATGAGTCATCACTCGACCGGATCGGACCAACGGGCGAGACATGGCAGGCAAAATAGGATGGACGACGAAATCGGAGGCCCGATTATTCCAACACTCGCAAGAATATCTCGACACTGCCGTAGAATACGGGCAAAACCCATTGCGGATAGATGGAGGACAACACGAGCAACCGCACAAGCCATCTCTCAACGAAATCGGATCTACAGACGAGGAATAGCAGGCGGAAAACTCCCGGATAGAAGGCGCCGATCACACACGTAAACTGGGCCGAAGTGCACACGGCGCGTGAGCGGAAATCTAGGGGTGTTGTGGACTGGAATGTTGACTCATAAACGCGAGCGTGTGTGCGGCATGCTAACTAGCGAGTTGGACAATAAAGATTGTGCTTTATTGGACGTCTTTTCGCCACAATAGTGCTGTTTTTAACTTCATGTATTTCATAGCGGAAGACCTGTTAAATATAGTCTATCATGAGACCAACTTTAACTTAGATATTCATCAATCCTGATTCGCGCAACCCAGTGAGCTTCATTTCAGCTTCATCAGGGCTGACTTTCATATAGTCCACCATGCACTGATTTCCCTTCGATTTAGATGTTTCACATCATGCAAAGAAATGAAACCGAACCGGATGTGGCATGATTCATCTATTGCACCTTTTCAAACAGCCCAGTAAACCACTCACCCACCTTGCTCATGCATGCATACACTATGCTATCAAGCATTCGCGTGCGTGTAATTGAGGTCAAGTGACTGACCAGTTTCTAGTGGCAGTGAAGACATGGTACGAACTTCTCGTCAAAACAACGTATGCTCAACTGAAGGTAGCGCGATTGTTCCGGTTAACTGCTGAATTAAACACCACCTTCATTTTCATTCGAATAAGTTATCCGTAAACGTTTGTGGATATCGGTCATTTTCGTTCGGCGACGCCCAACAAAACTCGCAAACGCTGAGTTCATAACAGTAATGCAAGCCAGATACCAAAGTTTGCTCCGTTCTCTCGCTGTGACACACCCTGCACAAGTGTGAGCGTTACATCAATGATACATAGGATGAGTTCATGACCTAAGTATATGTGATCATTGGCACCCCTGTTGACGACATTAAGTTGATTGAGTTGCTTTGCGTCATAGACATTCCGTTACAGAGAAATCAACTGTGTACCGGTGAGTAACTTGATCGTTATGAGAGTATGAACGGAAAAGACCATTCTACATTTCGCGGACACAGGTAACCTCTATTGTAGAGACCTGTTTGCTATAACGACGTCCATCTCTGTGGTGGTCTGCCGTAAGGTAGATTAATTGTTTAACCCATGAAAAACCCTTAAGAGGAAAATCCACTTGCAAGCTGGCAGTATGAAAATAGTTTACGGTACATGGTTAGTAGCAATTCGCAAATTTTATCATCAGTTCACGCGCTAATGAGTTACAAGACTAAAAAAGACTGCGAATGTCTATCCCAATATCCAGTTGACTTTATCGACGAGAATGACACTGACTTGAAATCAAGAACAGAAATTAGTAGTCTAGAACTGGCCTCAACCAATGCCTCTAAAGTGAAGTACCCTGACGTATCGAACAGCATTTGCTTCCTTCACCTCTGTCAGTGTGGCTGAGGAACAAGCTAATCAAGTGGATTAACTGCCAGATATGGTAATGACGAACAGGTCGACCTAATGTTGCATTATTTCCCTCCAGAAGCCTTAAATATTCTGAAGTCATAGTTATCTGTTGAAGCGAGCGGCGTCATTAAATTACTGTAAAACGATTACATTTTTAAAATGGTATGAAGATTCTTGATAAACGGCGTTGTTGTTCATACACTGTCAAGTTTTCCCAAGTATACAATCAGTACGCGATTTTCTATTGCAGAGAATCCCGCGGATTGAAAACGTTGTCAAGGCTTGGCATAGAAGAAGGGAGAACATGGTGGAACGAGCACACAGTGGAGTGCATAGCCAAGATGAATGCGTAGTATGTGGTGAGCTCTGTCAAAAATGCATTGGTACAAACTACCATGTCGCAACCAGCGACACATCCGTATCTACGAGTCAGCTAGCACAATTAATTAATCTCGTTCTCTTTAATTTTTTCTTCTTGTAACATAGTTTTCGCTGTCAGTTATGACCGTACGAGTCTTGGTACCATCTGACCAGATTCAGGGCCGTTTGTGTGTACTTGTTGTCACTTATCAGCGACACATCACTTAATGTAGACACGGCACAAAATAGTCAGTTAACGAATGAACAGCGAAGTAGTCAACATGGATCACCACTTAATTTGTCGTGAATAGAACAACTTCCCTGTTGTAGCTGCAGTCTTGATACACTGTATCATGCTTCTATCGCGTGGACATAACATCGACCAGATTTGGCGGAAATCGATCACAACAATACAGTGATATTCGATTACTGCAATCTTACAACTTGGGGTAATGGAAACGGTTGATACGAGGCCAGGCTTGTTTTGTCCGCTTCAGTGTATTTTTGCACCTAAAACGCGCCAGGCCGGTTATCTTTGGCAGTGTGGCCATTTTGCATGATACGAAACAGGCTTACTCAGTTTCGCTGACGCGACAACAGCAGTTTTAGTCATTCGTCGTGGTACGTATGTGAGGGAACATGATGAAGTTACGCAGTGGAAGCGGGATACGAGTGAAGAATTGCAGCGCAGTCATCCCGGGCCAGGACTCCTACTCCGGAGCTTTTGTCTGATTGCATAATGATCGGCCGTTCATTCGGCCTGACTTGGACTACAGCCCTTTCAAGTACAACCATATCAAAAAGGTCAAACGGACACAGTCAGACGAAAACAGTGCACTCACAGGGCCGTAAGACGCGTAAGAGTGCTTAGGTGGTAGGCATGATCAAACAAGCGTACGGCGGAAATTTTCTTAATTATAGCACTTTCTTTTCCGATTAAGAAAAATCGAGGTTAGCAAAGATACCCTCACAGTCTGGCTTCTCCTTGGATCCCCAAGAAAACCCTACCTCAAATTGTCTCGCGGATCAGATTTTCTGTAAGAGACTCGAGTGTGGTCAGGTTGTCAAGATCTAGAGAAGGGTCAAGTGAGGACTATTTGAGCGCAAGTATTTTCTATCAATAGAACATCATAACGATTGTTTTGTCTAGACACAAGGGAAATTTGAGAAGGGCAACGTGCGGAAGAGAACCGTAGTTAGGGAGATGGAATTCAACCAGTTGCTGCTTTAGGAAGCTCCGAAAAATTGGCTAGGCACGGCTCGCTTTCTTGCCTTCCGACAAAAGTGTTCATAAGTGACTGGGTCACCTGAGTCAATAATTCCAGATGGTTTCATTCCAGAAGGCTACATTTGTCAACCTCAGACCACCCTCACTTGCAGCGTGTCGAATATGAAGACCAAGTGGTCGTCTGATGAGCGAGATTAAGGAAATAAAACTACCATTGAATGAGGTTTACGACAGATTCCTTGAGCGGGCAAAGATCAGATCTTAGCTCGGCTGGAAAATGCTCAAAAATCACTCAGGAATGTGATCTATATTTCTTTCCAGGGAGAATGGACACATTTTGAGCAATAAAAAGTGGTCCTAGGCGATTTCGTCAGTGAAGGTACCCAACGCAAAAATATCTGTACCCTATAAATGTCTTTTGGACAGGAGAGTTTTCTCTTAGACGCACTGTACTGTCACAATGTGAACGGTTATTAATACTGCGTTAGACTAACTGAATATGCACGTGCAACGTGTCACAACGCATTGATTCTATGTAATATATGACCTCTAATAAGTTCATATCATTGAGGCTATTCAGGACTAGTGAAAAAAGCATAAAGTACAGATATAGGAACACTCAATTGGTGTCACCTGTGCCAGTTAAACTCTATAGCGAACGACGAAAGATATCGAGAATATTAGATGATTTCAGACACATGCGCTGAAGAAAAACAGCAGCTGTAATGTACCACCAATTTACACGTACGATTAAATCGAGATTCAGTAAATCTAGTAGCAGTGTTAAGAACGATGTGGGAAACTGTATCGGGTATCCAAAGAGTAACAAACAGCATAACAGTTCACTACCGTTCTCTCCTTAATCTTTCCTCTCACTATCATCATTAAGATTAAAGTCGTTTCAGATTGAACATCACGCACATTCGATCACAGCTTTCGCATTCACATAGGCTTTCTAACCAGTCTCTTAATTTTTAAATATCGATGTTTATCTGATATTCTCCTAGGTTTACGCTAGTGTGATTGCAACGTCAGTAAGCAGCAGAACTTTCGCTGTTGATATAGAATTTGATTATGCACTTCTAAGTTAACCACATTTCGGACTACTCACCAGCAGGTAACTCTGTCCATCCAAATCTGTCACTCACAGTTTAGTACGAGGGTGAGAACCGTTTGCCCTTCTTGGACATCCTGGTTAGACGCCGTTCAGATGGTTCTATCGAACGTTCTGCGTACCATAAGCCAACGTGGACGGGACAATACATGAATTTCACGAGTTTTGCTCCTGTTGCATACAAAAGATGTTTAGTACGCACACTGTTTTACAGAGCAGCAAGAATATGTTCCCAAGACAGACTACGAGCGGAGCAAACAGTGTTGTATGAAACGCTTCGTGCTAACAATTTCCCCGAACGTTTCATTCAGAAGTGGAGTAAATTTACTCCTGCGAAAAATACAACTTTGGGCGTCCCCCAAAAAGATGTTTACATCAAACTCCCCTTCAAAGGAGATAGTCTGATGAACACCTTTGGTAAGATGATCAGCGCCGCGCTAAAACGGGTGTATAACGCAGCAAAGCTTGTCCTGCTCCCTCAAACCACTAGGTTACCTCTACCCCCGGTCAAAAAGCAAACCTCTATGTTTTCTACCAGTCATTGCATCTATCAGTTTTCCTGCAGTTGCGGAAACACATACATTGGTAGAACAGAAAGGATGCTTGAAACCAGGGCCAAGGAGCACATCCCAAACTGGTTGAGAGTTGCAATGTCTAACCCGCCAATGAGTGACACTCAGCGAGGACGAAACGCCGCTTCATCCATTGCAAGGCACTTATCAACTACAAGTCACAGTGTCAACACCGCATCTTCGTTTAAGATCTTGATGAACGCTCACAACTCACAAGTTCTCAAGTATATTGAAGCTTTGTTGATCAGCCGTCAACAGCCGGTTCTATGTGCACAAAAACAACTGGTTGTCAACCTTTGTTTACCGTGGGTTTGACCGTGAGTGCCAATCACGATCCAGCCTAATTTGTACTTTTGACCGTTTCATTTAAGTCTTGTTTGGTTTTGTTTTCATGCTAGTCACACGTTTACGACTGACGAGTGTGCGAAATGAATTCATATTGTAATTTGTGTCTTCTGACTATTCTATTCAAATGGTTAAAAGGGACTCAATGTTTCAGGTAACATCATTGACGGTCAGAGATTGTAGTAGTGGTGGGTACCGGGGCCTAGCCGTCACACAACCATATGGGAATGCACGATGGCGCCAATGAACAAACTGAAACGCGCGCCGGATCAAGCGTTTTCAATGTAATGTTAGTTAATCCGTGGAACTTGGATGGAATAGTTCGTGAAAGTGATATACATTGTTTTCTCCTCCACTCCTTATCGCAAACCATCTGTAATACCCTATAGAAATCGTTCTCAATCCTTTGGTCGCGTAGTGTAAACAAAAAACAGCATCTATGGTTTGGAAAATTACGCAGTGCTAATGTTTGACATCGGATAACTTCAGTTTGCTTGATGAAAAAAACAAGTATGTGGTTGCTCCAATTTGCACGTGCGATCAATAGCTTTACTGTGGATGACAGTTTAGAAAGTACGCTTGAGAATTACAGTGGCTTAGTGTAATGTTTTTCGCCTATGAAAAATTGGCCGCAAAAATTTGTGCAAGTGATGTATCGTTTAAACCGTCTAGTATGTTGAATAAGTTGAATAACCAGACTTTTCAGCAAAGAATGCACTTCCTACTTGTAGTGACAATTCAAGAATGAGACATCTCCAATTCTACCTCTTCTATTTGCAAAAACAGCCTGTTTGAGACTGAATTCTGTTTCATCTACCTGGATAGCATTATACTGCCAGATAACCCGATACAACTGGAAGGGAGTAGTATTCAAAGAATGCCGAAGGCGAGAGTTACCGTCGTCAGTCCGGACGTCAGAAAGAAGACCAAGCGCCTTCATATATGACTTATCCTAATAAGTGGCTCACAAAATGGATTTATTCAAGACGGAAATATCAAGCTTTCTGTTACATACGATCACTGTTCTACCCACTAATCAGTTCACACCAAGTGAGCTGACCACTGGAACAACGAAGTTATGCAACAGTGTGTTCCTTGAAAAGGTTCTAAACCGCTGTCACTTGGACGAGTGAGTGATTGAGTTACTGATGTGTGGCTGATTGGATGGACTGATGTATATAAGGGTTGTTAACTGGTCGAATGGCCAACAGTAAACGAATGGATAGACGAACAGATAGTTGAATGAATGGTCAGTTGAATAAGCGAGTGTAAAAACGAAAGGATAGATATCATGAGGCTGGACATCAGTAGGTGACGAGATCATGGGTTGGATAAAAAAAAACATTAGGTGTGACGGTAGATGAAGCTGATTATTGGCTTGGACGGAAACAACCTTGGGCGAATTAGCAAAACCAGATTTACGCCCCAATAACCATATGATAACGTGATCGAATGATGATGTACATCGAGTGGAGCGATCGACCAGGACGAACAACAACGCGCAACCAGTTGGCACGCGTGAAACAATCAAGAAACTCAGTAACAACGTTGGATCAAAATTCGGAATTATGGACACCAGACAAATAGCACGACAAACAACAAAATCAAACAGGCCATTGGCTAGTGAAAATAGAACCAGTTGTTCAACAGATTTACATAGTCATATGTACACTCGTCGTGCATTACAACGGAGTTTAGTCTTGCTTACGATTTCACGAGGGCCACGTAACACGAGGTTGTCAAGAATTATTAATACTTTGTACTAACGGAAAGATAAGGTTTGAAACCCCGTACCCATTCGGATTGCTCAGTGAAACAGCTACCGGGCAAATCAGAATACCACCGCCTGCAGATGATTGACAGCTTTCCTAATGAATCTAATCATCTGTAGTATTTCTCCCAAGTTGCCTTATCACGCTTTTTCCTGTCACTGTAGTCAAAAACTGTAGCTTGAAACTCAGTATCATCCACCATAACGCTTGAAAAGAAGGCGATTATACAATTCATGAGTATAAGTTTATGGCAATTAAAAAGTAAGGACAAACATTTCCAAGCACATGATTGCAATTTCGAGCTTCGGATACCTCAGTTGTTCTTGTCAATGATTGATCAGGCTGACAGTATCCTACTGCAGTATACGTCTTGCTGCGGAAACACTAAAACCATGACTTATCCAAAGACCAAATGGCTTGTAAAAATCCCATTTTCCTATAGCTCTCTTGCTATCGGTATGCGTCTGGCTCAACTTTTTTCGTGTGTTTGTCTGTCTATTTCCTTTTTATTAATTTATTTTGTTTCATCCTAGTCAACTGACACTCCCGTTTGTCCACGGTACTTAGATTCAAACATAATAACACCAATATGGCCAGGTGAGGGACGTACCAGATATAATTGTGGTGTGGTTAAAACTGTTTTTTGTACGAAAACTATTCAGGTGGAAATAGTACAGCAGTAAGACTCACTTCAGCATACATGTCCACTCGAGAAATTTTTAGTCCAGAAGCGGCAAACTGAGGAATGGAAAAGTTGACCATAATAGATGGATTGCCAGATGGAGCAGTAGAACCGGGACTAAGAATCGCCTGGAAATAAACAGCAGTAGAAGAAGCACATCGTTAACAAAGCGAGAGTTTGAGTGTATTGATGCGATTGCGCAGAATTTTAACTACACGCTGTTGTAACAGGACGAACACTTACACATTTTTATCACTGCTTCCACATTTAACGTATCAACATTCTCTTCATTCCACAACACGAAAGGAATGCTACTGTTGCGACCGCAAAAGACGCTTGGAATGAGAGTTCGTTCATTGCGCACCCCCGTATAGGTCATGTCAAAAATCAAACCATAAACGCGTACACTCATTTGCACGTCAGACATGCATTCACATACATCGGGTGATAGTACGTTGTCATTCGCCTTGATGCAACTTCTGCCATAACGCGTACACACTATTCGGTAGTCTATTCTTGTCCTTCCTCTTCCTGGCGGTCGCAGCTTGCTGTTTTGTTCATAAGTGTCGCCTGTGGGTAATATACTGCTCGTGAGTAGTATACTACTCACGACGAAACTGCCTGTCATACAACACTACTACGGAGATTACACCCGAGTCACTGAACGTGGGAAAGACAGGTACCAATGCTTCCAAATTCATCATACAATTATGAAAACAAGCAGAGCATTCGAAAGTCCCAACCCAACCTTTAATCTTGGAGCAATTCGGTGACTATATTCTGACTAGCACACCAGCATTATCCTGTAGCACCACTTTACAATGTGGAAGTGTTAAGAGCACCTTCTACAAACAAAGTCAAGCATTTGAGTGATTCAACGTTGTCTCCGTCAGTATCTGCAGAAGAACTGGATAAAGTAACGTCGTCCGCATAATCTGTATCGGTCAGCTTACTGTTTAGCAGAAGCTTTACGTCGAAATCTTCTTGAATTCTGAGTGCTCCTTCCAGACTATCCTGTACTAAACAAAATTAGAAAGAACAGAAAAACCACACAGGCAACCAGAAGCCACTTGTAGCAGGAAATGCTTGAGAGCTACTGATAAACGAACAATCCGCATTAGAAACGGGTAAACAATGACTCTCATGAACTGACTGGAACTTCATCACAAGGGAGGCATTCCCAGAAAATATGACAGGCAACCGAGTTAAAAGTAGTCTTTAGATCCAAAATTACCATGGCCGTTGGCCAATAAAAGGAGTATCAATGCCCGAGTGTCTGCCATAGCACAGTTATGATCGATACACTCGTGATTGGTCTTCTAGCATGTGGTTGACTTTGTCTCTCAGAGGCCACCTCACAATGAGACTAGCGAGTCTTATATGTGACATAGGTGAGGATAATACCTCTGTGAGATATCTGGACATCGTTTTGTAACTCAGTTGGTGGAGCATATGCCACATAGGAGCCCGCGTTCCCAGTCATCAAGTCGAATTCGCTTCAAGCCTAAAATGTTTCAAATTTGAAGCTCTTCCCAATTCATAAATAAGCCACATTATTCGCCAGTGACTCTGCAGTTGTCATATGAGGCTTTAAAAAAGTCTCAAGATGAAAATGACAGTTGATAAGCATTACTCTAGCGTCATCCCTTCAGTCTGTTATGTTGAACAAAGAAATGTAATTTGTTCATACAATAACTTATCACCGCGTTAGCGGGGCGCTGGAAAATGGTGGTCCGGATCTGGAGCTTTATTACGTCTTAATAAATCAAGCTATAGAAACTGGCTTCCGAATGAAGAACGTTGGGAACGCCACAACAAGATAAACAGTTGAATGAATCAGCTCGGGCTAGTTAAACTGTTCCTTCAAGTATCCAACACATCTTTTCATAAATAATTAATCGTAATTAAAACCATGGACTACAAAAAATAGCACCCGGCTGTTTGATGATAAAAATGCCTTCGCTATTTCCTTAATTAATTCACTCCATAAATCCTGCCCCAGTGGTGTGCATTTGGAGTTTGCCAGCCTAAATCGGCTATGAAAGTTAACGGTATGGACTCTTGTACAGTGTCGTAACTCGGGTGCGGTCTTCTCACCTCAACTGTCCGCCACGCTTTACTAGCGCAATCTATTTACCTGGAACCACCATGTAAATGAAGTGCCATTTAGCTAGTAAACTCAGGAGTCATTTTGTTTCGGACTAATGTTTGTTATGCAAACTATGGAAATGATGGAGACATCGGAGTTGTGATGGGTAATATAAACCCCCAACTACTCATACGTAACCTTAATCCTGCAATGTAGCAACCACTCCATTTTGTCTTTCGTGATTTGACACGCCTACCCATGTCTTACACAAGTCGCTTACCTCCTCCAAACTGTTGACCTGTCCTATCTCACTCTAGCATTCAGTCCATGAACTTTCGTACTGCACACGGTACGCTGTTGAATAGCCGGAAATATATGTTTGTTAATGCCTCTCCTCGCTACTAATAAGTAGCCAAAACGCATTCGTAAAATATACAAATAAATCGGTACAAAACCAGCCTGTTAAATCTCAATGCGGCACATTCAGGACTGAGGATAGATTGATCGACCAAATTATACAAAAAGTCAATGGAATGCCATATCATGTATCTCCAACAGTAAATCACTTCAAAACCACATGCACACAAGCTCACATAAGAGTGAAGGTCGTAGTGCAACAAGCGTTAGTAGTTTTGGACCAATGTACATCAAACTGTCCAATAGATTGTTTTATACCAAGTGGATAACATAGTAGATGGAATCAAAATAAGCAAAAGCTACGCGCTCGTTCAGATGATTGACGGAAATTTTTTAGAGGAAAAATCAAGCAGTACAACTGGAAGATACTTAATGATCAAACGGAAAGCCCTGCTCACATTTTACGGAAATACTGAGCCCATATGACATTTGTTGTGCCTGACAACTGCGTGACCAGAAGAAATCACGCACTTTCGTCTGTGTTGTTTATAAGCAGTCACGAATATTGAACTCAACCTCTATCATCGAACCTGACAAGATCGCAATTAGTGAAAATAACTCAAGGGCACTTGATATCAATATAGGCTATATGACTGAGAGAATCAAGAATGGAATGTATGAGACTGAATCTTATAATCATCGATCGAAGTAAATCAGTAGTTAAAACCCAAGCTGTTGGTTGGGCAATGAACCAGATCTCAGACGTATCTATGGTCAGCATATATCTTAAAACAAATCACTATTATTCACTTAACGATAGTACGCGACTGAGATAGCTCGTCACACAGTCAGTGATCCTTGATCATTGACTAGTTTAGATTGGAAACCCGTCATTTACATGTAGGGAGCATGGTGTAGCATCATTCGGATTGGTCTCCGTTAGGAAGTCCATTTTTTTCTTCCAAAAACCGCCTCTGTCCTCAAGAAGAACGATCAATCCAATCAGAATTAGCCGAGCTGTTTAGAACGGTCGAGAAATAACCTTGGTTATTTTACCTGCTCGACCTTTATTCCGTTATGCTCATTGGTGGCTTAGTGACCATAAGTATTTTTTTCGGTAAATGTTCTTCTGTTTTATGATTAGACAATGTTTTCAGGTCACTACACACCATATGAATATCTTGTATTTTTCGCCTTTGTCGCACACGTCTTGGGACGGAACAAAGTCGCTTTTTGCACACGTCTTTTGGCTTACCTTGGGATCAAATACGGGGACAATCGCGTTATTTTCGGGACCGAGATTTACCGTGTTAATTATTACAAGGAGAAGAGTTCGATTTCTGACGTGCGCATTACAATATCGAGGACGAACCAGCCGATCCTTTCGAGGGTTTACAACAGTCAGGCAATTAATAACAGTATCGTTTCATTCGAAGACATTGTAAACTGATCGTATTCGCCATTCATATGGAAGAAACACACTGATGGTCTGCAATAAATGTGGACGGTGCTCAACAGGAGAGAGGTGACCGACTCTTTCAAAGTCTAGTTCGTTACGAATGCGTGTCCAATATTTGAAGGATTCTGAGTGTTTCACTCTTAAAACTAAACGATCCGTATAAAACGAGCAGTAAGCCAACTGCTGGATTGAAAAGTTTGCACAGTTAGCCCGGCCTTATTAATTCGAATGCTTAATAAGTTGCATTATGTGTGTCAATGGACAAAACACGGCCGTCTGTTCTGGTCACTTACTGCTATACTCCAATATTTATTACAAGTTAATGTTGAATGAAAAGCCATGTATGAATGCGTGATCAAGGGATATGGAATAAAAAGCTCCACTCAGTGATCAGGAAAAAGGGTGTGTTGCTAAAGTCAAGTGGAGCTGACAGTCGGTGTGCCCCAAGTAGCGTTGCAAACAATCTTCCAAAAAAAACCTGGGCGCACTAAGGATCTCCCCTGACGATTATCCAGAATGCTAACTCCTATGCAGAAGGTGGAGCAAGTGGATTACTGTAGTCGGTTGCTAGGACTCAATAGGAACGATGCAGCTGATCTTCGTTGAAGGATTGTAAGAGGGCGAGAGTCCACCTCACTACAGGGGCCCGAGAAGTAGACTGAGACAAATAAGGAAGAGACTGATTTTGTAAGATCAAAAACAATACAAACCTAACCATCGAAAAAATGTGATCTACTTTTGCAACACAACGCCTTAGCCTACGCTACCCGAAATGCACATCCGGAAGTGACTACCAGCAATTGGACCATTCGCTGCATTCTCCAGACCTAGCCTTAAATGACGTTTATCGATTTAGAGAAAAGGTGGAGAGGAACACAACCTGAAATCAGCCTGTCGAAGACTGATTGAATCCCTGAAACAAAAACCTCATAAAGAGTGCAGATGAACTAAGAATCGTGTTCAAAAACGTTAATGGTTTTTCAGTACCACTCTTGTAGTACGGTCAGACTGATGATACTCTGAAGGCCTCTCGTGTGTGTGTGTAAGACATTTTTGAAGGTCAAAATTCTTTTCGATCGACCCTACACCACTCTTTCCCGTGACCTCGTTCAATTAGACGCTTGCTATCGTTTAATCTCACAAACGGCGTATAAAAATAGTAATTCCTCTAGCCTGCCTCTCTCAGTCATTAAATGTCACTCGTCTGTTCACAAACCCATTGTTATCCGTCAATCGTGTCATCCCCAACCCTGTGAATACAGCCTTCTCACGAGCCGCCTTCAAACTGTCAATAACTAATCGGTCCGCCCGAAGTTCGGATATTTAGACACACATAAGACCGACCCGATTGCATTTCGTCGGTTCGTCCTTTCCTGTCGATCGCTTGTGCTTGATGCATCTTTGACGGTCTATTGTGGTTGTAAAGTTTTCTACACTATTTCCTATTTCATAATTCTGATTATTGTTCACACGTTTCACTCACCTCAACTTCTCGTGTACAACCAACACTTAACCCAACTTAATC
>LUCH01017288.1:0-57993 GCA_013368495.1 Paragonimus heterotremus
TAAGCCATGCACACGACTTACACAAACGATAACTAGAACGGCGTCGACAACACAGCAGCACGCCTCGATAAACAATTCAAATTCAACCTGTGCGCCCTTGCTGGTTTCGACCGCACGTTACACAAGCTACAGTTGAATTCTCGAGTAACGCATGACCTTCATAACAGGACCTTGATGCACTCTAACAAATTCAGGTAAGTAGTATCACATAGCCGAAGCTTTCTGAATACCACTTTTCTTAAATCAGTATTCTTCTCTGCTAAGTATCTTGGCTGCGTTGTCTTCCCGTTTGCGTTTGCACTAATTGCCTGACCATGTTGTGGTATCGTTGTGTACTTTAATGGGCAACCAGATAGCATGTTGTCGTCGAAAGTGGCTTCATTTGGACGATTCCGACAGTAATCTGGCTGACGATGTACTCACGCACACGAACTTCGGGTTCCAAAATAATGGTGGTGTGTCACATATCGAATCATGGTGGTCGTTGGGTGGTTCGCGACTCTTGGATGACGATAAATTTGATTGCCACTCTAATAACCTAGTTTCTCTCCCGTCTGTTACGCTTAGAGTGACTCAACACATCAGTGAACGAGAACCAACTGGTAACTTGCAACTTCTCAGTGGTTTATTTTTAGACGTCGAGTTTGATCCTTCATTGAATGCCTCACACCATGCCTTGTTTTTGGCCGACATTCGAAATAAACAGTCCGACTATTGTTCTCCGCCACGAACTTCTTCGTCGATTGAACAAGCTGTTCAACTTCCAGAGGTACGCCGACCAATAAAGGGGCCGATCTTGAAATCTATTTTCCTTCAGGGTTTCGACCATTTTCCACTGGCATCTCCTCTGACAAAACCTGACTCCAATTTAAAACATTCAGTAAGGCGGTGGAGTTCTTGCAGCACAATTTTTATCGGTGACGGATGTCTCATTTCTCCACATCAAGAGGCAACGCTGTGGAGTGTGGCGGTAGCCATAGAGTTGCTCATACAGAGCAAAAGGAATTCGGAGCTGTGTACCCTTGTTTGTAGTGGTCCCCTAACTACGTTGAATGGTACTTCGGGGGCTTCTTTGAATGCCTTGCAGATTTACAATGACGTCTACAGTTTGTTCGATGAGAGGAAATTTTCCATTGTGGTAAGTTTCACCTCATCATTGGCACACTACCGTACTCAGATTCAGCTTTACAGCTATTCAGTACGATACTGTCTGCTTTCGGGCGTTTTCATCATGTCCGCCAAGACGCATTTAAAGGTGTAAGTGTGCTCCAACATATTCATTGCACATTGATGGAAAGCAGGAGTCACTAACGGCGTGCCTTTTTGCTTGACGCCCCGCCATTGGATTGACTAGCGTGTTGCATCCTTTAATTGAGCTCTCATATATGCGTTTAAAAGCCGCTTGGAAACAATGTCATTGAGTTCGACTATCAGCTATGTTGGCGGTGCGTCCCAGCTGTTGTTGGTCCTTCGGGGCAGTCTTGGTCGCTGTTCGCGGAGTGTTTGGGAGTATCTGCGTAATCTACTTTCTTTACAGAGAGGGAAATCTGCATTTCCCTTCACATCGCTGCGTGAAATTCGGCGTGCGGCGACAGGGTACGAAGGATGTTTTTAGATGATTCAGCCACTGGTTATAGTCGAGGCTCCTCACTTCAGTAATCATGCACATGAATACCCCTCTCGAGCTGAGCATCCTCGTCATATTGCGTAACCTTACTCTAGTTTATGTCAGACGTGAAACGAGGAGAGCACACAAAATGCCTTCCCCGACACTTCAATAAAGAGGGTCGACAGATGACTCCCAACATTCCCCTGACTTTCATGTAAACCTGTTTCGTGAACCTGCCTGTTGTGGAATACCAAGCATCGGCACTTCGGGGTTACACTTGTTTTCCTATTGTGTCAACAAATACCCGCTGGCATGAAATCCGTTTACTTCCCCCTAGTGCATTAGGTAGTGATTCCGTGGTTTTAGCGATATTCCCCGTTGTATTCTCCAATTCAATTTCGTGTCCGGATCCTTTTTCTTCAGTATCTCAATGATCTCCAAAGGGACGATTCTGCACGTCTCAGTGTTATCACCAAAGGCTAGGACGGACGTCTGCATCTGACCCAATAGATCATCAATGAAGAGAAATAACAATGAGGGCCTGAGCGTTCGTCTTTGCTCGCATCCCTAGGGCGGACAGCCAATCTGTTAATTGTTGGTTGTTCCTGATCATGAGCGGCTTGCAATGAATAAGGTGTGCTATCTAATTCTGAACTGACGGCGTACGATGAGCAGGTGATTGTGCAGAACCTTGTCACTAGTTTTTCTGGAGTCGAGAAACTCTATGCTGTCTGGTGTCCACCTCCAGCTCCTGCTCAACTCTTTCTGACTACTGGAAGGTTTGTCGAACAGAGCTGCCCTCTCTGAGTCCCATGCTTCAACTCACCGAGAGGCTTCAAATGATTCATGCACTCCTGCGGGTGACAAGTTGCTCCGCTGTTTTACACAGCAAACAAACTAAGCTTGCTGGCATCCGAGCGCCCGCATTAATTGAACAAATGGATTGACTTGTTTTTTCCGCCCCTTATATAATCCGACTCCCACCAGAGATCGCTGAAACAGTCCTCTCAAGAGTATTCTTAATTTCTCTACTAATTCATAGAAGCGATAAGTGAATGCCATCCGAGTCGGGAAAATTACTGACACTGACCATTATTAGCTTACATTCCCCTCCTACAGCACTGACTATTGCTAAGGCGTCTACACGGAAATAATTCAAATTCAGAAATGAAAATCGTAAGCTCTATGTACGTATTATTGGAATTTGGTCGACGAGTAGAGAATGAACCAGTCAAACTAAGGCGAACCTTATCAAGACCGCCGTTGCCTCAGGGTGTATGTAGATCGTCGGAAGACTGGTGAGAATAATTGTTTTATGGATAGTGACTTATTGTTGTGGTATGCACTGGAAACATGATTAACTGCATCCCTGCTGAATTAAAACAAGACTTGTCAGTCAACTTTTATTTTCATAACGCCTTCAAAAATGACCATCGAAACTTAGCTAGCATCCGGTACTTGTGTTGCTCCTTACTTTCACTTCAGATCACCATTTCCATTACCGTTTTATCCGCAAAGGCATACTGTTCTTTCACTTTTTAGTCCAACTTATTTGGGCCTCGTAACTGCAGTTCGGTGCTGATTCGAAGCTGATCCATCATGTATGACCTCGAATGTCTTCAACTTCTGTCAAATGCGTCAGCTACGATGGCCAAAGAAGGTTACCATTTTAGTGGTCAACTGTGGGCCCACACCACGTTGAATAAAAGATGGAATTGACAAGCTACTAGAGTGCCCCTACGTGGTTGTTTCAGCTAGTTGTTTCAACTTGTATAGACAACGGAGACCATACCTCTGTGTTGGGCTCACTCGATAATAGTTCCCATATTCAAGAAAAGTATCGAGGGCTCTTGAGAAAACCATAGAGGAATTAGCTTGATGCCAGTCATTTCTAGGGCTTTGGTATCCATTATACTTCGTCGACTCACTGCAACCCGAGAGGCAAACATTAGGGGAGAACAGGCAGGGTTTCACCTTCAACGGATATGCATTTATCAAATGTTTACCTTTCGCCAAATTATGGAGCAGCCGTTATGTGTACTGTTGGCCAGAAGTTGCCGTATTTCTCAATTTTATAATGCGGTCGATCCGGTGGATCGACGTGCACTTTTAAAGTCGCTTAAACACACGCGTGTACCGACCAGATATGTGAACATACTGTCAACGCTTTACTTCCATACTTCAGCCAAGTTAGGGTTTACGGTGAACTGTCCAGCAGTTTCAGCACCGGGAGCGGCGTACGTCAAAGATGTCCCCTATCACAGTTTTGTTTAACTTTGTCACAGACGAAATAATGGGGACTATCTGCGACACTCACAAGATGCCGGCGTGGACCTCCTTCTTGGTGGAAGACTGGCTGATCTTGATCATGTTGACGACAATGTCTTGCTGTTTAACACTTTCCAATCAGCACAAACAATGCTGGATGCTATTTTGTGTTCTGCCGAATGTTCCGGAATTCGCTTTACAGCCTCAAAGTGCAAAGTCTTCTTGGGAGATTGCTGTGATTACGTAGATTTAATGTTTGATAATGAAGTCGTGGAGGTTGTAGATCGGTTTGTGTACCTGGGGAGCTGCGTTAGTGGCTGCGGATGTGTGGAGAATGTAATAAGAGCGCGTACCTTTCGGTAATCTAAGTACCTCCGGCGACAGAGAGGTATCTCTCTGGCGCTCAGATTTCGCGTATGTAAGGTGACAGTGAAAGCTGTATTACTTCACAGCAGAAAAACTTGGTCGCTCAAGATAGAAGACCTGAACCATCTTCAGATTTGTGACCACCGGTGTCTGCGTCCAATCGCTCGCATCGGGTGGAACCAACGAGTAAGCAACGAATAGGTTAGGAAGCGGGTGTTTGATGATGATTTCGAGGCGACTTCTTTTGTTCAATCCTTTCGTCTATACAGGCTTAGATCGCTAGGTTATAAACTAAAGATTCCAGCTAGTCGTCTGCCACACCCACCACTCTTTGCCGATAATGCAGCCGACTGGTGCGAGGTGGACAGATGATAATCTGGCTAGTCACTGTAGATCGGGTTTGTTTCCCGGGCTGGGGACCTCGCGACCTACAATGTCGGTGACTGGAGACGTTAGGTGAGATGCCGGTTAATCGAGCTTAGCGGTGTGAATGTTGTCGTTGTTTGGCCGTGTTATCTGTGAAGTGAATGCATTTAATGATGCGGGGCAGTGAAATCCGTGTGGAAGCTGTTTTGCTGATGATGCTTTACTTTCACTTATAGCTCAGTTATTTTTTTGATGCTGAATGTTTGAATATAGGCGTAGCTGTTTTTAGTGGCCATGTCTCTTCTCCCCTTCTTTTCCCTTCGGTCTTCTTGTTCAGGGTGTGCTTTTCTTCTTCGTGGTTGTGTGTTAGTCAAGTATCATTGTGAACCACTGTGTATTGTAGTCTATGATGACGATAATGATGATGGTAAATGAGGACATGGATCGTTGGAGCGTTTAAACCTTCGCGGTCCACACAACATAACAACGAAATTATCTGTCGTGTGCAGCATTCAGATAAGCATGTTTTGTTTTTCTATCGGGACCAGCTCTAATTAACCGTTGTTAACACCGGTGCTTTGTTTCAACAGTGTTGTCAATGCGTGCTTTTGTCTTCACCTTCAATAACTTTAGTGTAGTGGTTCGTGAGAGCTTCAAATTTTCCTTGATCCAATTTCTGGGTTTTGTTGCCTGAAGCACACAACTCGTCTACCACTTCACTCTACTGGGTGTGACGTGTACCTGCAGTTCACCAGATTATTGGTATGATAAACGACGTTCGATTCATTTACATTCTATGGTGAACGATGACAAACATTCTTCATGGACTTAAGCGACCTGCGTAAGAAGGTTTTCTGAATCTGTTGTAGTCGTTAACGACTTTGGTTTCTGTAATAAAAGCCGAAATTTGCCCATGACTAGTTATCAAATTTCACAAATTTTCCGGTGCTAACTCTCACCGTCCCTCAAAGATGGTATCACAGCTGGCATCATGCTTTTTTTATATCCGTATCTTTGTTCTGTTTACTAAAGCTGACGTCTTCTCAATAATGACTTTTCACCGACATTCCTTTTTATAATTGTATCGACATGACTTAAGACGCTCCAAGGGAGTTGATTTTATTGTGACCCTTTAAGGAGACCCACTGACCAAATAGTGGCAGAGCGTCTCAGATAATAAAAGTCACTTAGAAAAAAAACAAACGGTTCCCAGTTCGGCTGTGAATGTAACAGACACGGCCTCACCTTGTATTAACGTGTCGACCCACTTACAGGTAGTCGATAAAATATTATTTTCTTGGAGATTTTCCGATGCTATCTTTCGTAATAGTAACTGGGTTAGCAACTTCAAAACGCTAGCAATAGACGTTGAGCTTGTTTAAATGGCTAGTAGAATCTCTAGGCATCGGAATGATAACAATTATAAGTTGTGAAATTGCAGATGTGTTAATACCGAAGGTCTTGTCCACTCTGCTGAATGGAGCTGAGTGGTGCAAGTTGTCGATTTATGCAACGTGTTCTCTCCCATAAGGGTAGCTAAAAACGATTTAAGAATTTGTACTGGAGTACAGCCAGTGACAAGACTGTTAGCGTTTCTCTATAGCTGTTTATTATTGTGCTGTTCTCAGTGATGATGATGATGCGCTACATCACCTGTCGTCACAGGTCAGGGCTGAAAGTATACATCTTTGTTGACGTTGCCACAACGTTTGGTGAGCTTTGGGGTTTTTCGTTTTTTCTGAATGCGTCTACTGGTTTATAACTACCAATTTCAGCTTCATCACACCCGCAGTATCAGTTAGGCCTGAACGTTTGTGTTGAACTGTGTTTCTTTTGTAATGTCAAATGGAACCTCTCATTTGCCACTTCCACCCTTCCCTCAGCAATTGCTAACTGTCTTGTTATGTTCTGTTTTCTGTTCGTGCTAATTGTGCTCAGCGGGTTTATGAACTTCGCACCCAAACTACAGACTGATTTCTAAGATTGGTGTTCAAGCCCTGAACTGATATCAGTCAGATTAGTTATTTTCGATTGTTGTTACTGCCAGCTTCAAGTGATAACTATCCAAAGTCCGTTCATAATAATCCAATTTCCCACTTCTATCGTGTTTTTGGAGAGAGGTCTTCGACAAACTTGAACTACTAAAGTGAAGGGGAATTTTCTGTCCGTAATATGTAATCCATCGATGATTCTGAAGCACTAGTTCACGTGTGTATATGTACTGTGGTTTTTTGCTATACTGCTGTGCGTGTCTTCAACCCAAGCTAGTAACCTTGTAACTCACTGGGAATTCATTTTGATAATCTTCCTCGATAATGGAGCGTGTAGTTTGGTGTGTGGGTTTGTATGCTCATTAATACCGTTGTTGACGTGCTAAAGTGCTGTAATTTTTCATCTTGATGACCCTTTTCCTAGCTGTTTGCTGATCAAGCCCCAGTACTCCTCAGTTCTTTAAATTAAAATCGTATACATCCTACGGGAAATTAGCTTACTTCACCCGTTCTATCCGTCGGCATGTCTTGTAGGCCAAATTACTGTGTTTTGATCCGTGTTATAGTTGCAGCACCCGATGTCTTCGGCCTGTTATAAAGACTTGTATTCCAAAATGAGTTGTTATTACTAAGACGTTCAAACTTGCATTCTCGTTCTATTCAGCGCCACTCCACAGAAAATAATCCCGGAACATCTCTAATACCGAAGATCGACTTTTCCAATAATCCGGAGGCTTCAGATGCCCATCGTTTCCTTCGTGGGCTGTTCAGCACGGCCCTACTAGGTCCTCAGTGTGCAATAGTCGCTTTAGTAAGTTTCACCTTTCCAAACTCAAACAATGCTCACACTGTCATTTGTATTGGTGTAAACATGCATACTTCGGTCGTCTTCTGCCCGTCAGATACGTCGGTTTTGTTTTTATCATTGCAAAAAGGTCTCTATTGTACTGTCCGTATGTTATGTTTATCTTAAGTCAACAGTCCGTAAGAGATCATGTGCGATGTGCCGAAGCAGCATTGCGGACATATATATAATCACACTTACATGAGCTCACGTAAGCATAATGGTAACGACGTTTAGTCAAATTGTATATCTGAGGATCGAGCACTGACAAATATCTTTTACCTAATCATAAGTTGCCTAACTATGTTTAACCACATTGTTGAAATCCTGTGCAGGCCAGACTCTATCCTTGTCTAGGGGGAAGTCGTAACATTTTCAGATCGTTCCGTTATTCTACTGTCACTGGTCAGCTTTTATGTGACAGCAGGTTTGTGCTATACAAGAGCTTTGGCTATATGCCAGTTCGATGCTGTCAGACCGTCCAAGCATAGAAAGAAGCGATGGGGGATAAACAGGACAAATCTACTGACCTATGTTTGTGTCATGTTGTCCGTAATCACCGAGAGGTAAACCCGACTTCTATCGTGACGGATTTTCTAGCCACCCTGATCCATTCCTATGGAGGTAGAACAGGCCAGCTTCCACCCTGATCGTGGCTTTATTGCTCAACTCTTCACTCTTTGTCGAACACGGGTTTCGACATCGTTGTTAATATCCTTATCAGATGTTCTGTTGAGAGCTTTGTCCTGTTGTCTGATCTCATGAAGAATGGTATATCCAGTGCATGTGTTAAGTTCATTATATCCTTGCACAAACGTTCATCTAAGCGACTAGATGTCGGACATACTTTCGGTCTTTGCCATGGATGACACTGTAGATACAACTTCGGAAAGTGACTCTGCGGTGTTAAAGTTCTCCCATGTCACATACCTCGTCGTTTGAATCATGCCGATGGCATCGCCATGGTCTGCGGCAACCCACTGGAAACTCAAGGTGCATTCAACAGATGGATGGTATACAGTGTGCTTTGTACTCCAGGGGTTTAAAGCACCAGTTCGAAATCAGCAGGAGCTTGTGGTTCCTCGCATCCTTGATGGTTGCCCGTCGGAATTGGTGATTGTATGAGTGAGTGAAACGATCGACGACCGAATTTTAAAGGCCGAAATTACACTCGTCAACTTGTGTCGAATGTAGCGACGAAAAGATCTGGGTCTTTCAAAGGCACATATGTACTCGGCATCCGCGTGGCATGTCGTTCTATGACTGTGGGACCTGGTCATTTCAAACGGATCTCCGGTTATCCGCTTTTGGCAGTCGCCTCACCGCTTGGTCCGTCGAACCCTGTCTGAGGAATCTGGGATCAACCAGAAAAGACAACTTGGGGACCAGGCAATGACTTGGCATCGATAATTGAAGCAAGTGGCATCAAGACCCGCCTCACCTATTCAATGCGTATGTCTGGTTTTTCCTCGAAAAGATCCAGAATATGTATAGTTAAACTGTTAGTTAAACTGTCAGGTATGGCTCAGAATCTTACTTAGTTGTGCCTATATAGAAGAAGTACCTTGAATGCACTCTGTTTGTTCAGTGTTATGTGTTACCGCGACTGTTCCTCCCTTATGTTATCAGCATGCATGTATCTCGAAAAGTTCATGTTAGAAACTCTGCTTCGATAATGTTTTGACTCACTTATCGTCAAGCGGCTATGAGTACGAATGAAAATGAAGATGGTCATTGGGCTTATCCTGGTTCCTCTGTAGGAAGTTTGTTAGCAAGTGACAGGCACACACATAAAAGCCTCTTCCATTATCTCATATTTTTTCCTCACTATACACTCGTCAACGATAGAATTACTCATTCAAAGCAGTATTTGCTGTATTTGCCCGTAGTTTAATTGGGGTTACCGTTGTCTCGCCGAGTCATGCATATTATTTGGATTGCAGCCACTCGGCAGTTGTGATTCGCTCCGTTCTAATTCCCTCTTGCAAATTTCACGGTTTTACTGAACATAGTGCTATGACGTTTCTCCAATCATAATTTATACTAATTTTTTGTCACTTCATATTAAAGGAACGTTGTTTGCCGTATTCACTCTTATCAGTCATCGATGTGGGGTCGCATCACTCAACATTGTTCGCTCTGGTTACGTTTTCCAAACAACACTGACAAACCGTTTGAAAGGCCTGCTCATGTTCCATTGTGGCCAATGAAATATTGGATGACCGTTGAGGTTGCTAGTGCTTACGATCACGACTATGCACTTCAAGATCGGCAATGCAGTTTCAAATGTTCTTAAATTTAGGGAGATATTTGATGTTGAAAATGTCTGATGATGCGCAAGCTCCGACCTCATTGTGTAGCATGCAGGAATATGGGTTCTTTAGATAATCGACCGTTAATTTTTCAGTCGAACCCGCGGAAAATTAAGCTATCTACGTGTTCACTTTTTTTAGCTTTCAGCCATTTCCGTGGATGTTATAACATGGACAGCCGTTGACTCTGACATTGATCAACAGTCTAGCATAATAAGTAAATAAATACAAAGCCACAGAGAAAACGGAATAGCGAGAAAAAGGGGGAGAAATGAAAAAAAAGTGGAGCTTCAGGAAAGAGGAAAAGCGGTTAACAACCCTGTAAACTATAACGCGTTACTGACGCCGACACGTTGCTATGTCGGACAGCCTTTCGAACCAGCGGTGTGAACGGTCGCGAACTCCTCAAACGTGACACACCTATCAACTCCATCCAACTAGCCGGTCATAGCCTTCATAACCCGTGATCACGTTGTCGACTGACTATTTGAGGTTTCTCCTAACCAGAAACCACATCGAACACTGTGTGATGCGATGGTCGCTCCATCGTCCTATAAAATGCGTTACTCAACCATGGAAGACTGCATTTCCAGTACATCGGTTATCAGTCGCGAATTTTGACATCTCCCACATATGCACCGATGAACTGTCGCGTTGTTTACACAGTTATCCCGTTTGATGCGGGCTAACTGCCGGAGACAACGTTGGTCGAATACCGAGAGTGTAGACACATGTTTACGAGTGGAATTGGTTGATCTACCGAGCGAACCTGAGCTAACCGACTCATTGTAGACCCTGTCCTTAACCGAATGCACTAGGTGCTTTTGCTATCTTCATGGACACTTCATCCGCAGTTTTACAATCTGACATTATGGTACTACCCAGGCAGATAAAGCGATTGACTGAGTGGTTTGGAATCCCTGTAACAACAAGGATGTGGTCAGTACCAACCCAGTCTTACACCGACACTTCGCACTTTGAGAATGCAAAGTTTGTACCACATAGTCAGTATATTTTATTTAATCGGTTTAGCATGGGGATCTCTGAATGTTCCTTCCGAAGTATCATACATGGCAAAGGTGAAGAGAAAGGGGGAGATCGGGCTCCCTTATGAAACGCTACTTGATCGAATACGTACGGTGTACTCGCAGCTAACATAGGATTACTTCATTCAGTTGACATGCCTTGCTAGAACTCTTTTGCTTTTGAGAAAACCCCAAAGAGCATATCGAGCAGGCGACTGAAAGACTGAATATAGGTACGAACTATCACGAGAATTTAGTGAGGATATGATTGCCTTTTCAGTATCCTCCGGATCGTGTAACCCGTGAAAATTTAGGTCACCATGGGAACAAGGTTGATTCTTCTGTGGTTGTCACCCAACTTTATAACACTTTTGAATGTGGGAACTGCCGACGATAGACACCAATCATGAGGTACATATTTAATCTCCCATACGGAACAGATGAATGTGATCAGTCCAGGTAACAATCTCTCACCCCTATCTCTGAAGAACACTAGAGAACAAAGGTCCGAACCTGGGGCTTTATTACGTTTCAGTAGTTCAAGCTGCAAAGTTACTTTGTTTGTATGTTGTCATTTTGAGGGCAATACTCTTTTAACATTAGTTCAGTTCTATCATTTTTACCTTTCTCGGTTTCCTATGGACTATTTAGTTTCTACTGTCACCAGGTTTCTAGTGGGAATTCTGGGATTGTAAATCTGGTTATCTGAAGTGCTTTCTAAAGCGGTGTGACCAAACGGACAATATGTAACTTATACATAGCAAGATTGTGTAATAGAAAAGGTTACTTTGGTGCATCTGTTTTTCGAATCAATACCCAAGTAATAGGTGAAAGAGATCGTTCATGTGAATGACCGAAGTTGAAGTGCTAAGTTAAGCGAATGAATTATCGCGTACACTGAGGAGTTCTAGGTTGCATAATAGTTAGGATACCAACTGTTACCCATACAATTTCGGGCTCGAGTTTGTTAAGTGTAGGGAACCTGATTGTGTTAACCCCGTATGAGATTCTGTATATTGTGTGGAGTGTAGAAGTTAGAGGGTTTTTCGTACAATCTTGAGTCTGTTGTTTTTACAAGCATTCCGTTTGTTCATCGATTGCTAGGATTCAGATCATCGGTTGCAAACTCCAGAGTTTGCCTTATACAAGTTATTTCCTCGCTGTTACTAATATGTAAGGTTTGTGTAATTGTTGGGTGATATTTATTGTCTACTTGCATCGATAAAGCTACACCCAAAACTTCCTTTGCGATCTGCGTCTTTTGATCTCTAAGCCGTGAATGTAATCTGATATGAGTTTATATTGGGTCGCATATCTAGTGCGTTTGTTATTTATGACCTATCACTGATGTTTGAAAAGCAAATTGGCTCATAGAACAATGAGAGAAACACAAAAAACGCTGTATGACTAATTGATAATCAACCGTTTCTTTGGCTCACCTATTATTTTGCGTGCAAGATACGGATATAATGAGGTCGTATGCTCAAAAGTGTGTGCAGAAGTTTACCATGTGTTCCTAATGATTATGTTTGTAAACCACTTAATGAAGGAACCACTTAATGAACGAATCAAAGGAAAGTCTAGGAACAAATTTGCCGTAAGCATTGCTGGGCTCGAAAATATCTTCACCAACGACTAGAGTACGACCGAATTCATTTGAGGTAGATAGATCTGTAAGCGGACAGCGCACACTAATGAAGTCTTTCGCTGAAAGTGCAGTTAAAACAAGTAGGGAATATAAAAACCCGTGCAGTGAAGTGCGTCGCACACCGAATAGTTTTATTTGGTGAACAGAAGTCATTAACTGTTTTCAACGACGAATGATAAAAGGTTGTCTTCGACCCGATATCTGTAACATTATGCAACCAAGAGAATTCATTTGAAAGCAAAATTCTGAGTCGTTTGCCACATTTCGAGTTAAGTATAAGGGTTTATATTGAAGATAATTGGACATAATTTATTAATTTTCCCATTTCATTGAATACGAGACGTCCAGACACTTCCTTGCTAACGACTTTCAAACCATTCCACTACTTTCTTCAGCCCTTGTAGCATCCGAGCTCGTTCGTTGCTGAAGTTTTACAGTATAACAACATCAACAGTTTATTTAAGTACATGAACACCTGGTATATTGGTGAGGTATCTCTATGATACAGAAGGAAGGAGAAAGAAACGTGCCCTGAATACATTCTCAGTTGCGCTATGCGCTGAACCAGTTGCGGCCGTCCAGTATTGTGTTGCATATACTGTGATTATTAATCTTGGATTGACTTCAGGTACATTATATCCAGTTTAGTTTCACTTGGAAACTGTGCTATACATGATACAACACAAGTATATGGCCACTGCCTTCTGGCATCTTCCTCAGTAACAACTTAACTACATCCATTTCTCGCAACAAATGAACACTTACCGTTAGAATGTTGTGGGCCATACTTGGTTTGGATAGTGTTGATGATCACAACAAAACTGTACTGTTGTAGTGCCTTCAAACTAATGCGCCAACCCAACGTTACTTGGTCACGTAGAATTCACGTGCCGTGAGAACCGGATGCACCTAAACACTTGGTCGATCTAGCAGTTGTCGGTCCGCACCTACAATGACGTAAACTAATTGTGGTTTGGCTAGCTGTCTTATGCTCAACATTTCACCCTGTATTCGCTCTGTCTACGTCCTGTCACAAAGAGGTGGGTTAATCAAGTTGGAAACAGTGAAGGTTTTAGCGTTCAACTAAACATAGCTAAGCACTTGTGGAATTGCCGAAAGATTCCAGAGGTCTAGAGATGCTGTCACAAGTTATTTGAGAAGGCCAAAGGATACCAGACGGGTAAAACGAAGGTGGCAACAGACAGTCTCATCAAAGCAAAACATACAGAGAGTATTGCGATAATCTTTTAACCCAACGAGGAGTCTTTTAGAACTCGGAGTGATGTTTAACAGCGCTTCGTGGTTGATTTATAGAAAAGTAGGTAAAGGTATTCTGCTAAGTTAGCAATATACTGCATTGCTTTTTATGACGTACAGTGTACTTTTGCTGGCCTTCTCAATGACATTCTGTTTGCTTCAGCGACGATAGAAAACTAATGTGAATAGGTTTGATACAAAGTAGTACTATTGACATGATCTACGTAAGAGTAAAATGTTTCAGTTGACGCACTGATCATAGGCGTTCGCTGATCAAGATGGGGACATTTCCAGTCTTTGGTGAATAAACTGGTCATAGTAGATTGTGCTGAAGGCGCCGACCCTTACCTTCAGATTCCCCAACACTTTCTGTTATCTTTTTTCAAATTGATGAGGAGCTGTGGTTTTCCAGTTTTCTCATTCATACTTTATATATCACTAGGGGATCAGGGTTTTGGATTGTTTGTTCTGCTGCTTTGATTTATGTCCTGTATGAAGTCTGTGGGACTCATTAATTTGTCGAAGGTGTGCATCTCGGCGACCAAATTAGAAGTTTGTTTGAAACGAGTTTAGAGTCCCTCGCAGGAACTGTGCCTAAGTGATGTGTCGAAGCTCTGCAGCGAATTGACAAAGGCACGTCGTACTAACCTTTTGTACGTTTTACTTCACCGAGATTAACTGCGTAATTTCTCACAGCTATTTTTCGTACTTTTGTGTATTATTCACTTTCTTCAACTGTTGTTCTAACGAAACTCGACATGCAGCCTTCTAATAGCATTTGCTCGTTTGTTGTGTACAATGATCGTTCCCGACATGGTGCTAAAGTAGATACTGTTTAAGATGAAGTAGCCGTACAATTTTGTCGCGGGACGTACTGATACTGTGTCCCGAGGGCGTTTTTATAGTCTGTAAGGCAGCGTTGCGTTGTTTAATTGCATCTACCCAGCTTTTGGTCAAACTAAATAAGCATGTATATCAGTTGCTGACCGAGTAGTTCGAGAGGACTTGTCGTTGGGCAGTAAAAAGTACGGATGATAACTGACTTTCCAATGCCTCAAAGTCAGTTCAGGTCTGTACTTACTGGGTTCCTGTTCGGAAGGGGGATTATGCTGGTTTTTTGGCCTTCTGTTGTTTTATTTTGAAAATTATCTGTCCGTGCAAAATCCAACTAGTCGGCATATGCTTTCAACAAAAAAGATGAAACACTATCTGGTCCTGGTGTATTTAGTGTGTTGAGACGTATTCATTCATCTAACCTATTTACTGGGTTCCCGACAAAACCAACTCAGTTATTGCAATCGACCTCTAATAAAACAAGGTTTTGACAATTATTTTAGTCGTTGAATTCTTTATTGAACTTTCAAACGTCTGTTTTGATTTGACCCATGTATACTTGTGTCTCGCTGTTTGACACACTGCACTCCCCTCAATTAAGATATTCCTTGAACGTCTTATCAATGCTGCTGAAGTTGGTCTGTTGTCATGGTCTTGGCGTCGTCAAATGCTGGCGTGTGTATTGCTAGCTAGCAAAGTATTGGACGATCAGGCTGTCTGGAACACGGACTACTGCCAAATCCTGAAAGACGTGTCAGTTGATGATCTGTGAGTGAATGTCGTTTTAAATTTTTTAACCATTTTCTCTTCTTATGAGTGTACTAACGTAGATATCCCAAGTATGCAATCGCAGATTTTTGTTCACCACCATCAAGTGACATTCTCATTTTTATCGACCTAACCGCTGTTTCCGATCGAAATTTTGTGAATCTCTACAATTGTTTATTATCATCCCAGCTTTAAAACCGAGACAATTAGAGGGATTATCAGAAGAGCACCAGTTGTGGAAGGATGAACGTAGCCCAGCTGGAAAACGAAGTCATCTTAGGGAGCCAAGCCATAACGTTGACCCATCATCCCTCAGTCCTGTTGCTTACCTGGCTGCTACTTCTTGTCTGCTCCAGATCGTATAAACGGTGCAAGATGCATAGCCTAATCTGCTGGTATTCATAAGGCAGACGGAACCCTTCACCTATAGGTGTATTAGACGCCTGTTGCAAAAACGTTGACAAACTGCATAGTTTATCGTGTCCTGTCGCCACCATCCACAAATAAAGCTATGGAAATACTGCTGACAGAAAACGAACGTTTTTAAACATCAGTCATTCACGTCAGCTGACTTTGTGCATCACTGGGACTGCTATTGTCATCATAACAGGTGATTTCGAACTGGCATATAGGACAAGTGTTTGGTTAGTGAGCGATCCATTGTCGGTGTACGGTATGCTCAGAATATTGGTGCATGAGATAGCTTGACCTGTTATTAGTACGGTCCTTTTTGTGCTGACTTTTTGTTCCCGATTATCGGTATACATCGTGAACGTGCCGAAGTTGTAGCTTGTGGACTTACTTCTCCATCAATCATTGGCCTTAACATTTCTTTGTGCTCGAAGTGCCTGGTTTTTAAAGGTAGCATGTTCCAAATGAAAGCCCGTTTCTCTTGATTGCCTTGTTCCTTTTGTAACTTACTACATAACTCCTGGCAAACGTCAGCTCGTGACTGCCAGTTCGTTGCTCGCCGCTTCATATATTTTTGATATCATGCCTGTGTTAGTTTACATGTTTTGTGGACTTAAGGGACGGTTACTTAGACATCAAAAATGGACTTCGTGCTACATCTTTTACTAAGGCCCAAAGGACTGTTCATCTGTAGCTAGACATGGGACCAGAAATAACTTCGACTTCCATGATCCTTATTTTTTGAGTTTATTCTAACCTTGTTCCACTGTTTTCTCTGTCCTGCTAATCGTTCGTTTATTCTGGCGCCTCAGCCTAATACACCTTATATTTTATTTGCAATTACTGAATCAAACTGGTTGGGCAGAAGTTTCACAACGTTAATATCCCATTACTGCGAATTTAGTTTGTTCAACAACATCCTTCTTATTTCTGAGACCCATTGTCGTTATCTTCTTAAAGCCCTGTCGCTTGTTAATGTGCACCTAAGTTGTCATCCCTGCATGTGATAATCTTCGAATATCGTTTTTAACAAAGTTCGAATCGTGACACGTCACTTTCGTCTTGGTACAAGAATAGCTGAGAAGTCAACTACTCTGAAGCTACCACGCTGATCATTTTGGTTCTTGTCAGCATCCGTGAATTTGCCCGTGCCACACAAATGCATGTGATTTTCCCAAAAGATATCTATTTTGCTATGTGGTTGTCCTCTACTGGCAGTGTGAACATCCTTCGAAATACATTCCTCCACGGTCGTTCCTTTTTGGTAATTCGTCATCACCATCACCATTTTCAGACTCACCCATGAGCGGAAATGCATAGAAAAAACCAATGAATATTTAGGAAAAAAGAGAGATCAACTTCATTAATACAGACTTGCCATTCACCTTGGCAAACTACCCTGCCAAAAAACCTTTCTAACCAACGGTGTGAACGATCGCGAACTCCCCAAACGGGATACACCTACCAACTCCATCCAGTTAGCCGGTCATAGCCTTCATAACCCGTGATCACGTTGTCGACTGACTATTTGAGGTTTCTCCTAACCAGCAACCACATCGAACACTGTGTGATGCGATGGTCGCTCCATCGTCCTATAAAATGCGTTACTCAACCATGGAAGACTGCATTTCCAGTACATCGGTTATCAGTCGCGAATTTTGACATCTCCCACATATGCACCGATGAACTGTCGCGTTGTTTACACAGTTATCCCGTTTGATGCGGGCTAACTGCCGGAGACAACGTTGGTCGAATACCGAGAGTGTAGACACATGTTTACGAGTGGAATTGGTTGATCTACCGAGCGAACCTGAGCTAACCGACTCATTGTAGACCCTGCCCTTAACCGAATGCACTAGGTGCTTTTGCTATCTTCATGGACACTTCATCCGCAGTTTTACAATCTGACATTATGGTACTACCCAGGCAGATAAAGCGATTGACTGAGTGGTTTGGAATCCCTGTAACAACAAAGATTTGGCAAGTTAGATCGGTCAGTGTTTCTTCCTAAGTTCTGTCGAGTAGGCTGATGTCCACCTCCGCCTTTTCTGCGTTGCTTCCTTGGAACAGACTCATCCACATGAGTTTTACGTAACGTTTGGTATCTTCGCCCAGCGCTCATTTGGATCGCTGTACTTTTGTAATATAAGCAGCTCAGCTATCAGTAATGTTTAATAAACACGTTATCCTCTTTTGCGTTGGAGGGCACAACCCTGTAGGTAAAATTCGTGAGATGCGCCTACATTTACTGACATGTCATTTTTTATCCGCTACACGCAGACATCAAACATACCACCTAATCTTTTCTGTTCTGAAGGAAGACAACCGCTCACATCGCCGGCGAACACAATGATGTCTCCAACTGCCAGTGAAGCACTGTAGAAGTCATTGTTGACGCCTAAGCTGTTGACTATATGGGATTACGTCTACATGTCAAATTAACAACGTCTTTCTGATTTGTGTTTACAAGGTGAGGTAACAGGCTCGACGTACTCATGCGATCCAGTCCTAGAAACTTCGTTTTGCCCTAATACCCAGTACGATTCCTATCCCAGTTTGACCGCGCGGTTCGACTTTATAATAAGTGGAGTCCATTGGAAAAAACCGCAGATCCATAACATTATTCAGTGGTACATTTTGGTGGTCCTAAAGTCGCATCATGGAAACAACGTACATCCGTTTTCAGACCCGAGATGGTGCTTGTCAGAGCAGCTTGCTGCACTAGATATACCAAAGGTTGTCTTAAGCTTCTGTAAATTGTTGTACGTTTTTCGACAGCATTGAATATTATGCTGGAGGTCACAACGATCAAGGTGCTTTTTTGTTTGAGGGTCTGGTTTATAAATCTCTTCTACTCTACGCGGAAGGCAGCAGTGCTGCAACTCTTGATTCTTTTTGATGCATTGTCACAACAGCCAGGCTCATCTGCTGCGTTCATCCAAAGGGGTGTCCTCACTGGAACTTTGATCCCTCCAGGTAAAACCATGTCAGATAGACAAAGAAAAACAGCCAGTCAAACAGCGGTTACACTCATAGGGTTGTATGTCGCACTGCTGACTGCGTGGGTAGTGAGGAACGATCTTACGGGCCAACAGCAAAATTATCTTTTTAGTGGCGGCACTGCTGTCTTCCGATTAAGGAAGATAGGGGTCACAAGAGGTACACCCAAACGGAAGAACATTCTGACTGCCCAACGGTTGACGGTGACCGCTGGCATATTATCCAACACGATCGGAAGCCTTTTGGTACCATTTAGAAGCCTAATATGGCTTCGGATACATCCACTGCGCGCAGCAGCGATCAGAATCAGACAGCATTGTCGTATTCACACCCCCCTTGGGCTACGTAAGCCTCTCACTGCCAAATGAGTCAGACTGTTGTGTCGTTGGCTGCGTATAGTGTCCCGAAAGAAAATCCGATCTCTTGTTGGCTCACAGGTCGGGTTGGCTTACTGGTGGGGTCCCCATAGAAAGCCCTATCTTCCGTTGTCTCGCTGGCCAGACTTTTGAATCAGAGACGGGATGGGGTCCTCCAAGTCAGCCTCCTTCCGCGGCATAGGCGACCGGAAAGTGCTAGAAGGTTTGTTGTTCTGGCGGATCAGTCCACTCATTTTCACCTCCTTTCTCCCCTGCTGCCAATTACTTCCTCTTCAAGTCCAGACAACCGGTAAACGTTAACGCCCGCACTGTTCAACAAAAGAATCAGCGAGCTGCCCTGGCGAAAATTCTTTCAAGTCCGGAACAGGATGTGTGATGTACCTTCACGCCTTTACGGTCCTTCACTTGTCCTTCCCTTGAATTCGCTCTTAGGCAAGGTTGTGGGTTGACAGTTCTTTCCTACGGTCTCTGGCGACGATAAAGCCGAATCTCGCAGCCAAGCCAGAGTAGGGTCTGCACTGAGTCCTAAGGCAAGGCGAAACCTGTTCAACTGGATTCTAATGAATGGTCGCCTATGTTCCGTCTGATTTGGCACTTCGGTCAAAGTCTGTCGACACAGGCAGTAGTTCGGATGCTGTCAAGAACACCTGTTGTGATACTGTCTCTGATGTACTGAGAAAAACTGAATACTCGGGCACTGCCTTGGTTGTTGGTTGTATGAACACACAACTTTGCCGTCTTACCACAGAGGAGAAGCATCTAGCTGGTTTGTTCAGTGTTCATACGTGACGCATTGAAAATGACGATCGACTGTTACTGTTATGCGCACCTCACGGACTCTGTATATCAAGTTGTACATTTGATCACAAAAGACCAGTGTTTCACGTGCAATTCAATCATTTACGCAAACTGATCATATCGCCGTTAGCTATCGGTTGCGTCACTCCATTATGGACTGTCGTTCATTTTAGAGTAATTGCCTTGACCCACACCATGCCGTTGTTTGTGCTCGGTTAGTTTTATCGTTTAATCAGAGTTCATCTGTGCACAAATCCGAAATATGTAGTGGGAAATCGAGCAATGAGGGTACACGATACATCTATCAAACAGAATCGATAACTAGGTCGTCAGTGCCAAAACAGTAGAGTGATTCAGATGAGCACGCAACAAAAATGTCGACAGCTGTGCGAACCTCTTGTGAAGAGGTCGAAGGAGCACGGCACACACGGCAGAAGGGGATTTCTGTTGATTTGGCAGAACTTGTGAACAAGTGTTGACTGATTCCCCCTGACTCCGAATACGGCAAACACCTCCGTGAACTCTAACGCAAACTTGCGAAGAATCTTTGTTAGAACCTTGAAGCTTGTTTCTCCGAGCTAGCCGAAGACATCCAGAAAACATCTTTATCGAGTAGTAACCGGGTGCTGTTTTTCATTATTGGTGGTTGCACTGGCCGTCGGCAAAATGTTAGTGAGATTACTTGTAAATAGGATGGTTCACGGATTCAGAGCTTGTTACGACGACTTATTAGATGAGTTAGGCACTTTGAGTAACAGTTCAACTGGCCTAGGTCAGCTTATAAATGATGGGGGTTGTGTTGTTAGTTACGACATTCCAGACGATCCTCCATCGACAACCGAAATTGGCTTTATGGCTTAAACTATTAAAACGTAATAACCCTCAGGTCTGGACCTTCTTCCTCCGACACTTTTCGAAGATCGTGGTGTACGATTTTTGTCCGAACTGGCCACACTTCCGTTCCATACGAGAGACTGATGAGCTGCCTCATGATTAATGCCTGTTAACAGCCATTCCCACTTTCAAAAACGTTCCAGGACATCATGTGATAACCACAGAGATGTTAACCTTGTCTCTTTCATCCAAGATGCTCATGGGTTTCATAATGCGACGGCTTCTGAAACATCGAAGAAACCAAATTAAGGAAGTAGATCCCCGGCCTGATCGCGGGTGTATCGATCATATCTTAACTTCACCACAGATTTTGGAGCATCGGCGCTCCATTTATGAGCCAAATTTCGTTGTATTTTTCGGCATAAAAACTGATTTTAGTTTGGATGTCTGACACGCTTTCTAAAGCTGTGTCCGTCGTGGAGGAGTCCTAGTAAAGTGTGTCAATTTGTTGATGTGTGCCCGCTCTTAATGCGGATTGCACAGTTACGGGCAGCTATCTCGAACGTTCTGCACGTCATGTGGCGTTCGTTAGAGGTGTCCCATCTCCCCCTTCTTTTTCTAGTTTGTGATGGGCGATAATCTCGAATGAGCACTCAGAGTTTCCGAGGATCTTGAAGTGAAACCTCTGCCAGGTAGTAGGTTGAGGGATAATGAGTGTGCGGATGATATTGTTGTACTGTGTTTTCCTTCAGAGAACATGCAAAACATGCTAAATCGGTTAAAAGATATGGCTAGTCTGTGTGGTATACGCTTTGCATCTGTAAAGTGTTGTTACAAGGTTAGGTTGACACTGATCCTATTTTCTACTATAGACGGGCCGCTCGAGACTGTCGATCGATTCATATGCTTGGGTAACGTTGTCTCATCAGATTGTAATGTTGCTGACGAGGTATAGGATAGGGAAGACGCTTAATGCATTCACCAAACTTTGTGATTTGTGGCGTCGTAAAGAGGTCCAGTTGTCGATCACTGACGGAGTTTGTAATCTGTATGTGCGTTCCGTTTTGTCCTTTGTATCAGAGACCTGGCTGATCCATCCAGAAGATACATACAAGCTTTCGGTGCCCGGTCACTGTTGTCTTCGCCAGTTAGCTTATATCCAGTGAGATGACTGTGTGGGCAACGCGACAGTCCATCGACACGTACTTGAGAAATGTGCAAGCTAGCGACCGATAACCTATGTAATGAAAATGCTGTCTTCAATGGTTGGGTTACGTATTCCGCATATCGACGGAGCGTCTGATGCACCACACATTGTTCAGTGTGGCTACTGATTGTTAGACGAAACCACAAGACGGTCAGGGATGACGTGGTCAGGAGCCATGAGAGCCATGACCGTCCCGTTGACCAGGGCTGGGAAGTTCACAACCATCCGCGCCACTGGTTGGAAACATTCTGATATGGCAGTATGTCGTAGTCAGTGGCGAGCCTGTTTCCGGAAGCTTCTTGGCTCCTCCTTTTTCTTGAACTTCAGTTGTTCTCGTTTGTTTGTTTTTTCTTCTTCCTTTTGTATACATTTGCACCTGTTTATTATTCTACAACTTCGTGGACGATTGTTATGATCAACGACGGTCCGACTCAGAGTGCCCACCGTACGGCTGAAATCTGAGAATGGTGATGGTGGTTTATTTTCCACTTAAGAGAGTGTGAACTTCATGACGTCTTGGTATAGGGAAGACATTCCTGTGTTCTCACTTGGTATACTACATTCGTCAGCCTGTCATCACGTTCATCCTTGCCTAAAGTCAGGTCAAACAAGTATCATTTTACGTTCATTTAGAGCCTCCTTGTGTTTCCTGCCGAGATGTATACACTTCGATGCTAAGTATTTGAGTTTAGGCATGCGGATTTCTGTAATAAATCTAATCTTTCAGTTTGAGGCTATTTTCTCTCATTCGCATGACAGCCCGGCATCAGTGTCAATTACTAACGTCCAGTCGCAGTGATGGTAAGGAGAAAAAACTTTGTGTCCCCTGCTCTGTTTCTAGACAACATTGGGATTACGAAAAAGTTGTCGCCTGACATCCCTTATATTAAAGCCCATCCAAAGTCGCATTGCTAGAAAAGTGGTGATCGCACCTTTCTGACCCCTCAGAATCACCTCAGTCGACTGTTGTAAGGCCTATGCGCATGACTGCATTATCTGCAACCATCCAGAGCCTTATGTTTTTGGGTCGTTTATATCTTTCGTCGACTATCTAAAGCAAAGGGCGCTTTGTAAACCATTCTGCGATATTCTCTAGCAGTCCGGAAAATGGTGGCTGTAAATCGAACCTCTGTTACTAATCATATTGACGATTGCTGTTTGTCGTACCTCTAGAAATTATCATTAACACTATTACCTTATACCGTAATATGCCCACTGAATATATCTTCTGGTTTAGAAAATATGAACGTGTCCCACATCGATTAGGAACGAGCTGAGAGATAGAGCTAGGTTCACGTGCGCTCCATGTACGTCATTGTACATCCCCATCAGGACTGAAACTCGTCGACGCTGACATTTAACAGCACAAGAAATGACCAACAATCAGACCACCTTTAACCCCAACTTCCCACTTAGGTTCTGCTAACGAATATATTTGGCGAATCCGGGAGAACTTCCTACTATTAATTCGACGTTTATGTTAGGCAATACGCACATTGTTTCCTTTGTGCTTGCACCAGCAGCATGCTGTTCTCTATCTTGGTGTTTAACTGCACTCATTTGGTTAATACCGATCACCTTTGTTGAGGCCTACACATGACATTGCCGAATAGAATCAATGTTGAAAAGAACGTTGGGGAACGCATGATCCTCACTCTAGGTCTTCTTTTTAGAAGCGCAGCACCTTGCAAAGTTTCAACACGGAAAAATAAAAATCCAAGTGCCTACTGTAATAGTAATATTGGACAACGCCCAATTCGATCATTCGACTATTTTACTGTTCTAGTGAGCCACATAGCGAGTACTTCAAAGGCACTTGGTGTACTGATGTAGACGGAGTTAGCCTGTACGAGTTAGCTGCTTGTTCCAGTCAATATTTGCTTTCTTTACAAAGTCCATTAAAGCAGAACAGGGGTCCCAAATGTAGTTCTATCGATGTTCACTATTTGTTCGATTCCTGTGGTCTGAAATTTGTACCGTATTCATCGTAGACCTCGAATGTTAAGGTCACCAGTTATAAACCTCCTTCATTTTGTTTGATGAGTTCTAGCTGAATTGACAGTGCCATCACTGCTGCTCACATATGACTCGGCACTTCAGTTGATAGTACATATCACCTTTACAATTAAGATAGCCATGTGCTGAATCGACTTTTGAACGTTCCAAATCGATCACATTCAGACGCACACTCTTGTGATTTTCGACTGCATTCAAGCTTATCATACCTAGATAAACGAGTTACGATTTGCACCCAATGGTTTGTTTACAGTCATGTGCATATTCGAACTGATTTTAGTGGAATACTTTTACGTCTATGGACGTTTGAGACAAGTGCTAATTTGTCACATTTTAAGTCTACTCGGTCCTGTTTTGGCATATTGAAATTGGTTAAAAATTCGTGGTATACTTTCACTTTACCGCTCTGAATGAACTGGGTGCAAATTCAGTACGCAGTTCAGTTCAGTTCAGCGTTCAGTACAAATAAAAGTCTTAAGCACCGCATAGGAAAACGGAGTACCTTAAAACATTCTCGATTTCATGTGCATCAGGTACCATCATTCGGACAGTCTTTATTTGAAACAATTGGTTCACTTCAAGAATTTTGACAATGAAATTAAAAGACGCATGTCGTGTAATGTTTATGGATTTAGCATTTCGTACAATCACATACGCACCTGCTACTTCATTATTAAAAAAAAACACAATAATACAAAGACGGATAGATTTAAAAAACCACAAACATACACGAACAAATTAAACATAAGATTTTCGGATTGAGCCATCTCGGTCATTTAGGCGCGCCTACGTTGAACTATTTCCTATGTATCAGGTTAGCCACAATATCAATGTAAACTGTTTGTGAATACAGAGGCTTGCTCAGTTAATAGCTCCTCGGTGAATTCCAGGATGCGTCCGCTTGTATTCCCGAACAACTTATTTATTTGTTTGGCTTCATCCGAGGTGGCTTGGCGATAGGAAAAGTTGAGTTTTGCTCCTATGTGGACAAGTCTTCGTCTGACAGTCTCTCACTGAGCACGCAACCACTTTTGGATGTGTTCATTGATCTTGGTGATGAATGACCAGTGTGACGTTCAACACTGCCACTTACATAAAAATTGATAAACTACGTCCTGTGCTCTCCTCTGCAAACATTAGTAGTGACATTGTGCACCGTAGCAAACACGGTTGGACAGCGTAGTATTTTCTGGAGATTATAGCCTTTAGATTATCTTTGAATTGTATACTAAATTGCTCACCCGTTAGCGGGATTTTCAAGTACACCAACTCCTTCGCCACAACATTTTCTTCAGTCCATCCTTATTTGTTTGTTGATGTTTTTCAGTAGATTGCGCAGGTTACCCAACTTCCTTATGGCCTGAAGTGAGGACAGTAGTTCCCTCTCACAGTGTATCATTGGTACAAACTCGATGGATTCTGTTAAACAGTGCGGTTACTCTACTTTGCTCGATCCTCATGGGACAAAAACTACAGATACAAACCTATCGGTTTTCTATAGACTGATCGCAACATCTAATCTGGTGTGTCGGCACGTCCAAGGAAGTCAGCTAGATTTTGTTCTACGTTGAACTTGATGCTCCGGTGCACCTAGTTCAGTGCATCGAACGGTTGGCTTTCCCTTAAGCGTCAGTGATGCTACCTGACCTGCAGACATTCTGCTTGATATATATATATATATATATGCTTGTATTATGTGCTTAGAGCTCCATTTGAACCTAGGTGTTCTGTCTTTGGGCTACAGTGCCTTCGGTCATCCGAAACTGGAAAACCAACTAACTAGATGCGGACTGATGCCTCCACTTGTGAATGAACATGTCTAGACAGACTGAATTCACCTACGTTTTGAAGTTATACTATTTTCACACTAATCTATTTTGACTGCTGGTAGCTTACACGTAATAAATCCCAGTTCCTCTTGTTGTCTTGAAAGCTGCAAGTAAAGTTTGGTAATTAGATTATTCTCTGCCTGCTACCCGGGTGTTAGGGTCCTATAATTCAGTGGATCCCAACCCCCTTGTAAATAGACGTGTTGATATCGACTGTTGCCCGCTTTTGTCTCAGGATTAGGTATTCCTTTTAGACTGACAATAATAATCATAATCTCACAAACTGAGTACGAGTAGTATGCGGTCGTTTCACACACATCTGCTGCTTGCTCTGGCCATCGATCTCTTAGATCCGGACAGGGTAACTCTGTCCGATCAAACGAAGGATTGTTAACCATTGTCTCACAAACACTTGGTGAAAATGTGTATTGCAACTACCGAGGCTGCAATGTAAGTTCAACCTGACTCGCTCATTTTTCTTTGCAGTGGATCGACAAACGAAGTATATCCGAATGCAGTCTATTGTTTAAGTATATTGGATTGGAGTCCCAGCTAACCCTATGATATAGCCAATAACCATATTTACAATTTTGTAGCTTATCCTCCTTTTACCTCGACTACTTACTTCTACGTTTAGGCAGCCTCACAGCATCCAGTTCATATGTTGCCGTTAGGAATTGGTCTTAGTGTTGAGGTTAGCCATCCGTCAAAGGCTCTTTTTGGTTGTAGTGATGACGCTTTTATTGCATATATCGTCAACCATTCAAGTCTCTCCTCGCTGGTTCGAATTAGCTAGATCTGTTCATGCAGCCCGGGGCATACCTCGCGCGCCAACGTGACCGCTAGTTCTGCCAGTTCTTTTTTAAGTTTGAGCTGACTCCGCACGTGATCTGTTGTGGGGTTTCACCAAAGCCCTCAATCGTGATTTTTCACCCCATTATGTTTCACACACGTGTGCAGTTTCAAATTATATGTGAATTGTGTATTCTCCCGTGTAACTACTTCTAACTGATGGTGTGCGATCGAACTATACACACGTACCTGCTTGTTGTTAGGTTACGCGCTCCGACTGGATGTCTCCATTTGGCAGCCAGATTGTGTAATGTGCTACATGTGTGCACATGTGTTTTTCAACGAGAACTACACCTTTTCGAATCAATTGTACAGTGTTGGTGGGTGTTACGATTTTTGATATTCTGTTCGATTCGCTTTTGGAACTGCACAATGCTGTATTTTGGTCCTGGTGAAGTTTCATATCTTATCACATGTTGGGGATCTGTATGTTATGTTTGTCCTCACAGGCCTAAAGAATGCCTGTCGTTTTCATCTCACTTTAATGCCTTGATTCGTTTGCGTTCCCGTGTGTTCACTATTCGCATACGTATGGTGATTCGGTAGTAACGATGCTGATTATTAACCTTGGGGTCGTGGAATCGAGCCCGAGCTATTTAAACGTCGCACTAGGTTATCTATTGCCTGTTTGGAACGACTGAATACTAGTGTATCATCAACATAGCGTTTGTAGTATGACAGATTTGCTATGTCTGCCGCTAACTCTTGTTCAATCTTTAACATGAAAAAGTATGCTAAAATGGGCCCTAGTGGACTTCCCATGGCTACTCCATCTATTTGGCGATAGGACTGATCAAGGAAACGGAAACTGACGTTTTCAGTGCACAGTAATAAAGTTTCTTTCAGAATATCACTAGGTAGAGTAGTGTGGCTCATTTCAATGAGCTCACAAATGTAATCAATTGTCTCATGTAGTGGGACATTCGTAAAGTGACTGAACGTCTATGGAGCACATCAACTCATTAGCAAGATTGATGTTGTCCAAGTCACTGATCAACACAAAAGAATCTTTAATAGAATAGGCCTGAAACTTTTGTTTTAATGGCGTTAAGATGGTGACTAACCAGCGTGCCAATTTATGGTATGGAGAATTAGTCATCGCCAAAATAGGCCTAAGCGGCATTCCAGACTTGTGTGTCTTAGGGAGGCCGTAGAGTTGAGGTGTCGATGACCCACATGGTTTAAGGAATTTGTACGTCATATCGTCAATTATACGTAGTTGTAGAAAAAGTTGGAGATGCCTTCCTATGCGGCCTTCTATTTCGGTGATATTGTCTACTGTGTCTATTTGCTGAAACTTCGTTTGGTCCTTTAATATTGACAGCATTTTCTGCACATACGCGTCTCTGTCTAAAATGACTGCACCTGAGCCCTTATCTGGCTTAAGTATTACTACATTTTTCGATTGAAGTTCTCCTAATGATTGCATGTGTTGCTTTGTGATAGCACACTGGCTACTGATCGCATTGCGGTTTGCTGAAGCTGTCGCAATCAATCGACTAAATCCGACCCTGTGTGTTCAGAAACAGTTACTCGTAAACTTGACCCTTCCCTGGACTTAGTGACCTTTCTCAATCCACCGATTGACTATCCAACCTACCCCCTATCTGTTCGATATAAAACAACCGTTTCATGTTATTGTAAATTTGGTACTGACGAGTCAATACGAAATGCTTGCATCTACCAGTTTTAGTTTTCCGACTGTTTTGATTAAACTTCTGAAGGGAATGAACTATTCTTATTTTGTTAATTTTTAACCCCTTTAGTAATGTTTTCTTCCAGGATATTCCACATCACTGAGCCACAGTACCTTCTAGTAAGGCCCAAGGCCGTAGCCTGCAACGGGTACTGGTTGCTCACCTCTTTCCTCACAGACAATCGTTTCCATCGAAATCTTTTTCCCACTGACCCACTTTTGCACACACACACACACACACTGTCTAGCGATGGACCAAGCCCCCGTGTTGAATCCCAACACGTGAGTGCAATATGGAACCCCAAAAACAATCCGTTACACGAGGCACTCACTGTTCTCTGGTTGCCCACGCATCTCAATGGATAAGATGGGCTGACCGACTCAAAGCTCTGTTGATCGGATAGAGGGGCATATTTTAGCAAGTATTTGACTGAAGTGGCAAGCAATCGGCATATTTACAGATCACAAATAATGGCACTGTATCGCCGGCAAACCACCATGTAGTGGTTACTATTATGTCTTGTATTCGTTACTGACAGGTCGACCAACATATATGATGATTAGAAGATAAGTTTAGCATTTCAAACCTAACGGACCCCAATTGACGAGGAAATGGGAACGGGAAGGCAACTCAAACAACCTAACCTGTGACTTACACTTAAGTACCTAACCAGCAAAACAAACGTTAGGTATCTGAAAAGTCCTTAGCGGCGCTGCATGCCGAGCGGAGTATTCTTTATGGCAGTTCACATAATAAGTTGAGGTGGAATATTCGTGTGAGGTTTGTGCTTAGTCCGATTGCTGATCGAAGAGGTTGGCTGCTTGAAAAAGTTTACGAACTTGAAGCCTGTCCCGCCTCAATGCACTCAAGCATAATCCTCAAGATGATCCATATCATTGGCCAGAGGCATCCATCGGCCAATCGACCTATCAGCGACGCAGATAAGACACTTATCCACAATAAGTCAGTAATTCTAAATGAGCGTTTTGGCTGACCTCTCGCTTCCACTGTGTCACATGTCCATTACCTATCCCGGTCTTTACACTTAGAACCGCCTGCGCGAACTGAGGTGAGTGGTTATTTTTGTGTTTACGGCAAAAAGACGGTTACTTTTTTTTTCTTTCTTCAACTGCTTTTTGTGTCCAACTGTGGTCAACGCTTTACTCAGGCTTCTGAAGTCTGATTTTTCGTGCGCAAACTGGCCTGTTTTTAGTTCCACATGGTACCTCAAGAAAAAACCCCTTATCCTCCTGGGAGCTCAACTGCTCTGTAAAGACTTCACTAGTTTGTATTGTGCGGAAGTCACCTGTTTGCTTTTCAGCTGCAGTAATTGATGCGAGCTGGAAAGCGCAGTGCTTGAACAGTTCATAAGTGGAGTCTGACACTGTGAGTAGATGAATCCGGATTTAAGTTCTGCAAGCATCCAGGTCGTGTACGTGTGTTGAACGGAAATAGTGGGAGATTATTCCTATACTTGACCAATATAACGATTCCAGGAAATCACACGTCAGTGTTTACGTTTGTGGCGCCATTTGGCTCAGAGGGTGAGAGGAAGCAGCCGACTTTATCGAAATAATAGTTAGTACCGCCATTCAGCGATTTAAACTATTCTATCCCAAACAAGTGAGGCAATAAAATTTAGGGCCTTTTAAACACTGTTTAAAAAATGTGAGCATTGTTCGAAGCACAGTGTGCACGTATTCTGGTGTAGAAATATATAAAATCAGTGGTTCCCATTGGTTGCTTCTCACTTTAAATCCTTTTCTACCTTTTGGAAAATCCGGTTTTCTAAAAGATCGCTGCCTATGTACGCGCTGCTGTCTCTTTGGTTTCGTTATCGACTGTGGTTTGTCATATGTTGTTCGTCCATTATTCACTTATTCACCTCGTTCCCTCGTATTTCCCTGCCTCAGTAATGCACTTGAACGCCACACATTGTCGCTTTTACAATTCAACATTGACGTTCCTGTGGCTGTGTATGCGCGCTACTATTTCGATTTGCTTAGCGCAGGCGAAGCTCGTGGTGTGGCAAACCGACCGGCTGAACGACGTCGGCTCACCCCGGAGCTGGCTCGTGATTTACGCATCCTGACTCCTCGATCTGAGTCGCACGCGGACGCGGATGCTGAACTGAACACGCGGTTGTTGTTTGACCTCCCCTGCACTGAGGGGCGATTCACATCGGAAACCCAACGACACAATAGGGATAGGAAGAATCGACGGTCCAACGTTCACAACATTCGGACACACAAAGCCTTCGTCAGTAGTCCATTACACCATCTACATAAGCAGAATGTTGTAGATGGTGTATTTGAGAATCGTCCACTAACCAATTCAGTTTGTGATTCATCTAACCTTGCTACTTTGCCATCAAACGAGGTTGATGAGGGACCATTGGTGTTGGATGAGGAGACAGATTTCATCAACGGTTTAACGGTGTCCTCCTTTGTATCTGTGAATGACAACGTCCCGTACGATGACTGTTTTGATAATATAGTTTTACATTCTTGTGCATCACGCAAATCCCATCTTCATTCACCTGTGCACATAAATCGTCCTTTTTCTCATACCCCATGCGCACACCTTATAGGCAGCACCGGAGATCTCGATCCCTTGACCCCTGTCTGTCAAGCTTACAATAAGCTGGATACGCTGACTCCTCATTCGAACTTCGTGCCAACCACCAGCACCGGATTCATACGCTCCTTGATGGGTGGAGAAGTAGCTTATTCGCTTTTGAGAGATGCTGGTATTTACTAAGAATCAACACTTTCCACAGTCCATCTAAATCTCGTAGATTTCCTAGTCTTTGTAAATTTCAGCTAGTCCTTCAGTGTAAATCGCTCGTTACCCCCTTGATTTTCTTTACTTTGTTCATCTCTGACCTGTTTTTGTTTTGATTTAGGTTTGCATACTGTAACACGTAAAGATTCTTGTGTTTTTGCGACCGAATAGCTTTTCTAAACATTCGTTCTGTCTGTCCCCAGTCATCATGTTGCATTTATTCCCCTCCCTTCCAAGTGATTATTTTACTTTCCAACTCCGATTGACAAATTACTGAAGTGATCGGCAGTAGTATTAGTAGTAACAGCCGTATTATAACAACGAATGCTTCGATCGATCCCAACCGATTTCTGTTTTACCCATTTCGCCTTTACAAACCACGGAGACCCCATACACTGATGTCTTCCATTCTTATATGTATATTTTTAAGAGGGCTGTGGCTCGTGTTCTACTTTGTTTTAATCGATTCGGTTTTTTATCATCTAAGCATCATTGTACATGCGTATAAATTCAACGACTTCCCCCAAATTGCCAGTTGTGTTCAAGTATTTTCATCCTTGTCCATATTGCCATGTGATCAGCTTTTTCCTATTGACTTTCGTTTCAACTTTCTTTTTTTAGAACCAATAAACCTATATAAATCGGAATAAACCAATACGATAAGACAGATTCAGGACTGACTTTGTGTGAATTTTTGTAGTGCGCGAGTTAGTACTACAAATGGAGCGGTTCTTCTGGGCTTAACAGGATGGTTTTATGTCATATAGCTGTCCAATCGATCTACTTCACCAAGTCTGGTAGGCTGTTTTCCAAAACTGTTCTGGCTACTCATGTTTTATCTCGAGTTTTGAAGGGTCCGTATATGTAGGAAGCTCTGTCTGTGTCAGTGGTGCATAGTAAGTGAAACATTGGTTCGTATACGCAATGTAGTATCTGACGGCACAAATGTATTCCCCTGAAGTCTGCCAGGCATGTGTATGTGGCGGTGCTACTCTACGTTCGCAAAAATTGACCAATCAGATGAAAGGATTCAAGTCGTCTTCAAACAGCTACTCGTTATTTTCTTCGTTCGATCGAATGGCACCAACCGCGCATGGTGGTGCATTTTGGGGCGAATACTTGATAGCAGGAGTTTGAATGAATTCAGTCGACCAGTCCATAAAGATCCATGAATTGGTCCACACATACACGAAATATTGGCTAATCACTCGCTACCACACTCAGAATGCCAGTACCACGACCGATTGGCCTTAGGTTCAAAGTGGTCAGCCGACGACTTGGTACTGAGAAGTGAGGACAATAAGCTCTCCACTATTGAAACGCTGGATCGTCATGATCCAGTTCGCTAATAACGAAAGAACACATATTGTGAATTGCTAACGCTTCGTTGAATCTTTTTAGTTGTAAACGTAATGCCTCAGAATGTGGATTACCTACAGACCACAACAATAATGGTAACAGCCATCAATGGGCTTTTTATGAAAGGAACGCGTGTTGTCCGTCCTGAGTTTCACGTTACTTCATGAAAGGGAGGGAAGTGGGTTGAATTTTCTTAACTCGGAAACAACTGCCAGCCTGGGGGGAGGACGTTCCTGTAACTCGTAATCCATTATTGAAAAGCACGAAGCATGACGTTCAGGAGATGGGTCCGTTTGGCGCACTTTTCAGCAACAAACATGTAACGCTTACAACTAAACCGTTCGTGCTTTCCCACAGCTCGCTTAACTCTGCTCAAAACAATCAAGGCAGGTGTGGCACAACTGTTGCATTTCCTTCAAGCGCGTCGAGGAGACTCGCGAAAGGTGATTATCTAGGCTTCAATAAACTTGAAAAGATTAACGTGATTATATATCGTGCTCACCTGAACCGCTGCAGTTACCTTCACCCTGTGGTTGGCCAGAGCTAAGTGCCCAGTGATTTGAAAGGTTCTCAGGTTCGGTTGCTTGGTCCACTACTACTGTCTGGCTGACTTGTCAATTGACACAACCACCTTTGCGGATGTTTTTTGGCCCATTCCTACGGCCGTCTGAATGTCTGTCAGTTCAACGGTTTGTGGACAACCAGAGACAGTGATTGATTGGGAGAATGGGATCGGAATTTTTGACTGGCAGCAAGAGCGTGCTCCTGATACGCTCAATTAGGCTTCGAATTAATCCAACTTCAAGACTACGTTTTAAAATGGTCGTTAAATCTTAACCTTGTATGTTCGCCAAAGGAACACAATTGGTGTGTCTTTTAGAGATATACTTGACTGGTGTTCAGTGAACGCGTCAGGATAATTGGCTGAACGCTGCACACCTTTCAGTAATGGCAATTTTTCCTGCATGGTTTCCCCTGTACGTATTTCACTGGCGAAGTGTTCGCATCAGAACTTTCGTTTTACGTCTGGGAAGCCGATAAAAAAAGGGATGCTGCCCCGTCCAAGTTTGGCTCCGGCACACGATATTCTTCATGGTTCATGTCATTAGCCGTGCACCAGATAACTAGATCACTCGGATTTGACCACACAAAGCAAAAATTATTAGACTGGTTTGTGTGATTGACTTAAATTGCTCAAGTTCATTAAGACTACTAATAACCTCATCGAAAGTCTTCTCCATCTGTCGAATGCTTATAGCAGTCACGTTACGCATTACTCGATTTTCCTAACCGTTGCCCACCGCAGTATCACACACATCAGGCGTTCGGTTTATTGATGCATGTGTATTCATCCACAATTAAACCACGAGATCATAGTTCTATCACTTTCCTCATCTAATCCTCTGGATAGATACACGTGATTTTATCTTCACTTGTAAGCACATTGAATGGTCCAGAGGTTGACAATGAACCGTCCCGGTCAGGTTGAAGTCCCATTTCTGTGAGATTATTAAGCAGACGACTGTCCAACGTGTTCCTGTTATCTAGTGTGGTATACTCCATTCGTTACATCTTCATTAAGTAGTTCATTTTACGAAGTGCTTTCAATGTACGTATGATTTAAGGGAACTGCAATATGCAGTTTCGATTGTCTACAAACGATTTCAAAGGGGCTGTTTCAGCTAGACGACGCAACCGAAGACTAATGGTTTACTAGTCAACTTACAATGTGAACTATATTTTAATAAGCAACTTATGCCGTTCACCTATTCTATTTACTGCCGTCCATGCGACGTTGCAATAATTGGATTAACTTTTGAATTATGTGGGTAGACATTTTAGACAGAACAATTTTCTCCTAGAATGATGCGAAAGGTTTGTCGTCTTCCAATAAATCAGAGATGGGCCGGTAAATGTGTCAACTCATGTTCTTAAATTGTCCAGTTTTGAAGATTAACCACTTGTACACTATTTTACACTTTCCTCACCACACCGTCTTGGGAATTCAACTGTCCTGAATTTGGTTCAAGTTACCTAGCTACCACAAACACCTCTGGCTGAACAAAACTATCATACTCAGAAAAACAGCTGTGTGTGAGCACTTCCTGCCAGAGACCCAGTCGTTTAATCTGATGCTCGAGGCTCCTGTGAAGCAATGGATATAGAATATGCACACGTGAAGTTCTTGCTCTGTGGAAAGTACCTTGGGTGTGCGCAATGGACGAGCATTGTATACTGCCACTTCCGCCTTTTTGGCTAACATGGAGCGTTTTTATGCCGTAACTGACAATCGGGCCAATGGTGATATATATATATATATATATAACCCCGTACATGTCAATGTATAATGCAACACACGTGCATGCTGTCGTCTGGTTATTTCAACCCCAAACACCCGTTCATGAATGTGGACGGTTTTTCAGTTTGGTCACTTCTTCGTCCTTCTATTGGTTACATGCTGTCTCGAATCGGTCGTGACGTCATTCGTTTCTGCTGGATTGTCTCTGTTTGGCTGCTCGCTCTAACTGCATTGACGACAGAACGGATGCTGTCGCGGTTTGTTATCGTTATAGTTACGATAAACTTTACCTGAATAATGCCATTTCGGAATTATAGGTTTAGTATAGCAAGCCAATTCTGAGGTATCTATCAGCATGTAATTCAAACACGTTTTCGCGCGCTTATGCGGCACCAGTTTGGTCTGTGCCTCTATATACTGAGAATCCTCTCAGGCTACTTATTTAAAAGCCTGGTGGCTAAGTGCATTGCCTATCCGAAATCTGTTTCGTTGCTGTGTCTGACTGGTGATTGTTATCCTAAGTGCGGTGCTACTTGGGATGGGTTTCAGTTTATGTCATACGTTTAGGGTTAGTTGTATCAACTCGTGGTGTTCGAGTTCAGTAAGATTCGTTATAGTGATTACAACTGATTTGGAAGGACTTTTACAACTCAGCCTGTCGTACACGTTTTATTTCTCCCAGCATCCCACACCAGCGTTTGGAAACCTGTTTCGTTCTGATTGGTTGTTCCCTCTTCTATCGACGATCATTCATTAACGCCCCTATGAATACTTAAACCGCTATTGGACATCAAAATATGATTTTACATTTCTTGTGTTGTACGTTTTCCCTCCTGCTAAAATTGGTAGTATGCGTGATTGTTTTTCTCTCTGGACAGCAACGTTAACAATAATCTCGGGACTGTGGTTTTTATCGTATGTCAACGTTCAACAGTTTGACGTTACAGAGAATCTCCGTGTGTGTGACCTATGTAAACCAAAAAAGCAGTCATGAGTGTCAATACCTTAATCACACGCTTCTTATGTACTCCCTTACAAGTATGCTCAAGTTTATCAGTCGGCCCTACAGTAAATGCAGTAGCTGCTCCTCTTTCTACGAACAATGTCAACACGGACCTAGAATTATCAATAAAACAAATTTTGAGACAGATATTTTACCTGCCGTACCACTTTACTTACAACTGGATGCTCACAGGTGAAGCGAACTGAATCCACAACATGATATTAATATTATTTCCGTATGCGCAATGTCCATCCGTTGTCGACATAATTAGTGTGGCATAATAAAAGGGTCAACATCTATAGATGGCGTCCTGATGGTAGTCGCTGTCATGTGACGCTCACGAATGCGCTCAGTATTATGTGGACTCGTCTTTCTTGTCCATCGGTTGATGCATGCGGGGTATATGCAAACACACTTTGATTCTACTCAGAAAAGAGCCGACTGGAAAGTCTGGGAATGCGATAACTGCGATGAATTGTGGATTATCTTCAATCTGTATGAAAACCAAAATCCCCCACTACTCACCAGTAAACACATTGGTTGTGTTAGATCTCCTGTTTGTGTGGTGGCTTGCGGAAAATGGGCACGTTTGTCACATGAACAATGAAATCAGTGTAACGGAGATGCTGGATGATCTGGCTTCGGTTACCCGTTGTGCCCATGAACTAACTTTGTACGGTGTGGAGATACCGTGGGGAAGAATTCTTCGGAAGCAGGGGTTCCAGTGATAGTCCTATCAAAGGAGGCAACACGAACAAGCATGAGCCAAAGGCCCTGTGAGACACCTACAGCTTACCCAGTCAAAAACTAAAATGGCGTCAAAACACGCCAGCAGGCTGAGTTACATCAGAAAATTTTGTTTATCTCGTCTGGCACGCGTTTAAATCTAGTGACTTGTTGGCTAACCGGACTTGTGACGTCAGTCTTGAACAAAGCGTTAGGATGACATCCAAGTGTATGTGTTGACTTACTGGATTAGAAGCTCATAGGATACACGGACAGATACTCGTGACCATATACGTTACGGTAGCACACACATTTTGTCCGAAAACCAAACATAAGGGAGGCAATATGACAAAATACCTAGGCCGACCCATGTGAAATGTAGTTGTCGCCTGATTACCGTGATTATCTTACTCGACTCGCCAGACATGAAAACGTTCGTTTCCTGGACAATTAGACGATTGGATGACCGTGTTTTTCACAATCAACTAGGTAACTATTTCAATCTGGTGGTTTGTTGGCTAACCGCACTTACGAACAGACCGGGAAGAAAAGTGAAACAACCGAGGTGCAGTCACTAATCAATCAGAGATTGTTGCATGTGCACGGTTAGAAAAGCAGCAAGCCACATACATCCAAATTAGCTGGAAAGAAAGGTGTACGGCACCAGCCTACTTTGGGACCAATAGCAATAATCAGTATCCAACCAGAACGAATAAACAAACATGAAGAAAAGCCAACAAAGTGTGAATTTTGAAAACTCTGTTTGCTATCCATGACAGCAGCCTTGTTCTCTTCAAACAGCAGAGTACGAGCTGCGTTAGCCAAGAAAATGCTTTTTAGAAAAGTTTACAAACGTTGCATACTTCACTAAAATGGCGCTGAGCATGCAGGGCTGCCTTCTGCAATAGGTGGCCATTTGTGCGAAATATGCATTCAGAAATATTGATTATCGCCAGGATCCTTGAGACTATCACGGTTTCTTGGATCAGTACATTACGAATACGGCTGAAGTGTTGTATGAACAGCTAGTGCGACTCGACGTGGTATTTGGTTTCCTTAGCAGTAATCTCTACTGCTTGCTGAACTATGATAGACCGAGCTCTTCCGGTTAAAGACTCGCACTGCTTCCCTATATTTACACAAGTATCTTGGACACTGCTTCACCATTTTAAATTTTTTATTGCTTTTGCAGAGGACTGTATGAAAAGCGTACTGTAATGTGTTACTTACTTCCGTCATGTGTCTGTGTTTAAAGCTAACCGTCAGCTCTTAACGATCTATGGATAAGTTGTATTTATTTCTCGGTCAAACTGTATGCCATGTAGTTATTTAATTGCGTTATATTTTGTTACAACGGAATCTAGCAAGCTTGTATGATTTATATTCTTAGGGAGTGTTATACGCGCAACCTTTCAACTTTGTCATGAGTTAGTTGCTGTGACCTATCTCGAGAAACCATCCATCCTCGTGCCGTTAGTTTCTGCCTCATTGCTGGGTTCCATACCTGAAAAACGAATACTGAAGTTTTTCCTGAATAAATCTTGGATCCGCCCTTTTTGTGTACAGTATAATCTACAGACAAACCACTTATAATCTTAATGAAATACAGTGTCTTGTCTACAAGTATAGTCGATAAAGAAGTGTATGTCAAGTATACATTGAGAACTAATGCAATTAGTTTCAGTAAATAAACTCTTATATCTAGACTTTTAAAAAGGATGCATACATGATGAGAAATAATTTCTCGTTGTTATTGCCAGAAAACAAACGGTTTTTTTATGGGATCACCAGTCGATAATGTATACCCCCAGACATATAGCGAGACCCTGAAACGTATTAGACTACATTGTCTGAGGTCACTTAATATAGACACCATGTGATCCGCCAAAGCAAGTGCGAAGCACATCTTGACAACTAACTACGCGTTTCGAGGCCAGGATACTACGTCTCGTGTGTTCCGAACTTCGCTTACGTTTGTGAAAACAGAGTATGAGCTTGCAAAGCAACTCAAACGCACATTGTTACACCCTAAACAAGCCCGTTGTCCAATCGATTGATAAACTGCACTATTGGGTGGAACGCAAACCAAGTTAATTCGTAACCGAATTGTGTGGCGACCACGCATGCTTGGGGGGCACTAACGTTAAATCCCGAAATTAGATTTTATCATCAATATTTGCGATTATCAAAATGCACTACTATACACTAGGCGTCCCAAAACACTTTTTATCTACGGCTGAAATGATCTGTATTCACAGTATGAAACTAGAACTATTCAAACCTGGAAATCCCATCAAATCTCTGCTGTCATTATGTTTAAAGTTGGCACGAAAAACCGCTTCGTATATGAGTTTGAAATTTCCGTTTGAGATCTTAATTGTAGTTCACTCTGTGATCATTCTCGATCATGCTCCTAGCGACTGAAAAGAAGGTCGGTCTTTTAAGGCGAAAGAATTTGCAACCCCTTCAGATGCGTTCACTGATCTGAGTACCCAGATGTAGATTAGTCCTCCGTATGTAACGCCCACCGCATCTTCATTGAAGAAAGTAAATTGCATAGAATGTGGCTTCATCACTGTGGTTCTTGTTGTCCGATTATTCCGTTAGTCGCATCGTTTGTTGTATTGTGTGAGGTTGAACGACGAAATGAGTTCGCGAAAGGGCTGCTTTCAGATACCACCTCAGTTGTCTGGCACTGTTTCGTATCACAATGAGAAATAGCTAGAAATTTACTGAGGCATCATTCAAACGCACCTGCCCGTTCTGATGAGTTCATAATGGTTTGTGCTGACACACCACCTTTTTCGGTAGGTCAACGGAATGAGGCAGTGAAGAAGTTGGAATAAGCGCCCTTTTTGTGAATGGTTTTTGTGCAACTGTCTATCACCCACAGCGTTTATGTTCCATTTTAATCCACTTCCAAATACATGTGTTCATATGTCACGAGGTGTTTATACCAGCGTCGTCGTAACTATGATGGTTTTGTTATTCTGTGAATCCTATTGAAGAAACCAATTAGTTTAGCCACTCTGTTGACTATCATGTCTGTTTCTTTCTGCGTTAAAAAGTCCACGTCGTCATGTGAATACAACTTAATATAAAATCCGCATGGACGAGTTACGAGCCAAGAACGCAGCTGGCATGAAGACTGTTTATCGGCACAAGGAGTGTTTGCTTCAACACCATCTCCAACAATTATTTACACACAACAGTTGTCACGACCATTTCTCACCGAAGTACACTGCAGTGTTCCACCTCGTATTTTCATGTGGTTAACCAAATACCCAAATACATGCCTTTGCCTAACTGCACACAAGTAGTATAGTGTGATCGTTCATTTTTACAGCAGTAGTGCACAATTACTGATGAATAATTCACTGATTACTATTCAGGATGCGTTACTTTGCCCTGTGACCCATGGACCAAACATGGTGACTTTCCATACTTGTACTCACCGGAAATGAAATACTGAAGTAACCTTTATTCGTGACTTGCGACTAAATTATTCACTCAGTGGGCTTAATCTACGTGACTTTGTATGCGCGTCACAGGGTCTAACCCCCTACCCCACCTGTGCATCCCACGTTCGTGTTTGGAATCCTGCTTCGTTCTGATTGGTTGCTTCAGTGTCGATCGTCAACACATTGGTTCACATTCCTACTCTGAATAGTTCAGCATAGTTTTGCATTTTAATTAGTTGATCGTTCCCCTTTGCCGCTAGCGTTGACCGCACAGACCAGTGTTATTTTTGTCTTAACAGTAAAACAGAAAAACAAGCATGAAAACTGTAGCTTATATGTTTATGTGAATTGTACCAATGATAGGAAATGACGGTTTAGATACTGGTACAAGGTGGTCCTGTTCTGCCTGTGGGATCTGAAATAAATTTTTCCACAATGTTAAACTATCTGATGAGTAGAGGATTTTGATTTTCATATAGTTCTAACATTATCCACAGTTGATCATCATCTGCTTTGAAGCATGTTTGAAATGCGTGTAAGTTTGAAGTAATATGGGCAAGCTGACTGACGCACAACCATCGCAGTTGCATAACTACGGGATTGGCCGGTCTTTCGCGGATCCCTTCGTGCGCAGTGCATTTGTAGAGATAAACTATTGATGCAGCGCACGACATCGGATGACAGACAGGTTAACTAGTTCCAGAGCATGAGGCCAAGCAACTAAGACCAGCTAAAACAGTGCATCAGATAGAAAGGGAATGATCGGACCTTACTCTAGCTGCGCTGGCGCAAACCGTCCGATGTGGTTGCGTTCATTCGCATCATTCCACAATCCAACAGAACTGTCGAACTGATTTAGGTGACATATGCGTATAACACCAGTCGATGTTGCTCTGTTACAACTGAGCTGACTTTCGCTGTAAAATGTATTCAAAAGAATTGGGGAAGTTGTACGCCGTAAGTTCAAAAGACAGTCAGCAAGGTAGCTCGTCTGCTGTAACGAGTAGACTATGCAATTGTTGTACCGTGTATGTAGAGGGTAGGTACAGTTAGGCAGCAGCATTGTATCACAACAAAAATTGACAAGCACATGGCAGGGAACTGTAGCTGATACAGCCAATAGACACGACCGCACGCTAAGATGGTTGACTGAACGGCAGTACGCAATTGTAAACAGACCTAGGCTCACTTGTCCAATCAGGAAGGTCACATGACCTAGTCCAATCAAACATAGGCGAATGCAAGATCACGGGCCCGCTGGCGTGCCGTGAATGTGAGTCACGCGTGACAGCCCGCCGCACAGACACGCACACGTTAATTACGTGTGCGCACTTAGGGAACTACGGTAGTGTTACCAAATAAAAACAAAAACTTTAAACGGGGAAGACTGTCTAAACTATGAATGTGTTCAAATGCCTTCATCTAACTAGCCTGCCTATTACTTAGTACGTGCCTCGTGAAAATAAATATGAAAACTAAAACTCACATTTTACCCGTAGTATACACTAGTATGTTTAACGGTAGGCTGTGATTCATGTCGAAATAATCAAGTTTTTACGAGCTGATCTGCCATCGTCCAAGAACAATAAGCTGACACTAATTCAAGCGTGGCCAAGGCAACTGTGTAAAACCGTGTGAAATTGGCCGAACTCTTCATTTCTCGACACTGATGCTAACCTGATCGGCACGATATAACAAGCTTTCTATCTCATTCCAACCCATTCTGACCGAATTAATGCCCTCAGTCACAGTTAAAACATTACAAAGGTCAACTAAGTGGCTGTGCACGTCCAGAAACGACCGATCAGCTGTTTCACCCATAAGCTAGCAGGCATCGGAAATTCGAACAGTCGTCATGAGCAAAACTTCTGTTTGCATCTAGTCTGTCAGGCATTTTTCGGAATCATTGACTTAAACTCCAACAGTTCTTTCTTAAATGCAGAGTTGTTAGTTAGTTGTTTTCAAGACAAAAACCGTTTTGGATATCCCTTGTCCATTAATGTGACCGCTGTTACTTTTCGAGGTATCCTGCAGTAGCCTGCGGCATTACACAACTTTAAGACCGTGTGAAACCCTTATTTTCTAATACGTGCCTAAAACTGTTTGGGATGAGCAGATTTGTGTGACGATTTCAGTAAGGTAGAGATGCACCAATGAGGAAGGAAAATCATGATATAAGGCATTTCACTGGAAAGTTGTATTATAATGACTTGGTGATAACTCCGGTCTGCCTGCTGTACGATATGTAAAATCCTTCCCGAAATCGTAGCTCGCATCGTACATAGGATTTTAAGGATCTTTGCCTGTCGTCTGCTTGGTGCATGCGATCGCGTTTGTTTGTTTGCATGCTTGTCGGCCTATGCGCGCCAATCGCGCCATAGACACTCCTCCGGCTTGCTCGCGCGCCCGACGGTCGGATCCTTAGTCTCCCTAGCTACTTCGCGTATCATTGTCGTTTAGAGCTGATCGAGACCAGTTGTAATTATCGTGTAATATATTTTTGGTCTCTCGCAATTATCGGTATTTTTACTTCGCGTCTGGTATTGTTGCGTATACCTGAGAGGACGTTAATTTGGTGCACGTACGCACCAAAATATCACTATTAAAGCAGAAAATTGATGCAGTGACACAACTTTACAGCATAAGGAATTTACTGAACATTATTTGTTAATCATCGCAAATTCCAGACGTTTTACCGTCACGTTTAGACAGAATCACCATGGGTGTAGCCCTAGTCGACTTTTGTAGAGCCTTTATTCTCTTTTTTTCACCAACTTATCAAATATTTTTCCAACAGGTTTAGGTAAACCAAAGGATTGTTTCATCGCCCCATGAAAATTGGCTTGCCTTTGAGTTCCAGCGAAAGTGGTTCAATACCCATAACACCAAAAGATTGCCAACAATGAAGGAATAAGTTGCGTATTTCTGATTTTTGTGCATCGAGAAACAATAAGACAACCGTTTTCAAAATTTTCGTACCTTTTAAACTAACAATCGATGGGTCATGATCAATAATCAAGAAATGGCAGTCTGCAAAACTAGACTGGGAATCAGAAAGTATGAACTGACAAGAACCAAGAATCGTTAAAGAATGTCCAGTGCTATCTATAACAGAAGCTTTAGAAGGTCCTATCATTGCTGATTTAAGGCACTTTATGAAATCAAGAGAAATAAACGATCAAACACTACCAGTGGCCATAATGAATTTGGGTTCAAAGGAATAACCAACCAAATAAGTTCGTTTAATTTGACTGACGAAATCAATAGAATCAATATCGAGAACAATAGAATGAAAATCGAAACTCAGTTTTTTGTCATCCAGTATGGATCGTGAAGAAAATTTTGAACCTTAACAAACTAAATGAATGTAACCAGTGTTACTACACTTGTGACACTTCGTGTTTGGAAATTGATATGTTAATCGAGAATGTTTGTTATCACATGACTGACAGCCATTCCATCGTTGGGCAGGGTGTGTATCACATACACGGTGCTAATTGCAATTTACATTTCGGGCAGCCGCCTTCGTTGACCTTTTGCCATTCCGACATTGTTGTTGTGCCAACTCATTGGTTCATCTTCCACTGCAGCTTTGACATCCTGATACTGTTTACGTAATGTTCAGCTGATTAGAAAATGGAATTCGGAAGAAATAAAAGCTATTGTTGCAGACCACGCATATATATTCAAGCGATCGATCGACCACGAAGTTGAGTATGTAGTCGGCCAGCAAAATTACATCGAGCTGCTTGGGTGTGATTGTTGAGAATAAAATGTGTGATATCCTGATTTTCCTTTCTCAGAAGCGTATGAAATTTTGCTAGCTCGGTTACTTCAAAATTCATCAGCTGAACCTGTGAGAACAGTAGTTTCATTAAGGATTTCTAAGAAAGATTAATGGATGAATCAAGGAATGATAGATTTTTCATCAAGCTGTACGCAATGTTACAGATTACGGTGAGGAAGTGAACAGCTTCCTTTTTTTCCGTCACCACTTTTCTGATGATACACCATACTTTGAGGCGTTCTGAACAGTCTTCAATTTTTCGTGACAAAGTACGACTACTGAGACTTCCAATCAGTCAGGAATCCATTATAAGGAGTAATGGAAATATGTGACGTCGATCGTGATAATTCCAATATCATGGAAATAGAGTATATGACTTAGCTCAAGCCCACAGCTAGTTATGGTGCGATAGTACTAATGTAGTTAGGATAAGCGATCATAACACACTACTCATACCGCTGCTATTCAGTAGTAGGACCAGAGCATATATTTTGACATCGAACAAGTCACAGGAAAAAGGCAGGTAGGAGCATGAAAGTGCAGCATCGCCCATAATGGTCCCTGCTACTTAATGGAACTGAGCACTGACGTCTGTAGCAGTCGTGATGGTCTGAGGCCGAATACCGCGTGCAAATGAGTGGTTTTGTTTCTGATCTTGTTTAGACGCTTAATCCATGTGTTGCCTTCTCGAATAAACTACCCGTTCTTAGATCACAACACTAATACCTTGGATTCAAACAATTCAGATAGTTGTCTCTCAAGCGTAACTGTGCATCCGAATATCAGTGATGTAACAAATTACAGTAACGAGAAATAGGCTTATTGGCAATCACCACAATTTATCAGTAGGAGTAAGCTGCATTTTTTTTAGCCGTTCGACAGGCGCTATTTTTGAAATGTTGTCCTATCACTCAACCCAGGGCTCGTAACCGGTAAATACTAGATTCTAGTGTCTCTGTATTTTTGATTATGAAGTCCACTCAATCTGAGCAACACAAAGTTAGTTCCAGTCAGTCCTGTTTTATAATCATTAAAGTTTACTCTACACGGAACTATCAGAGGTTTAGATTGACTGGTCTGAATAAGCTCCCATATCACAAGGAAACCGTTACTAGTAAAAGATGACCAGTTGGTTACAGGTTGCTCTGACATAATTATTCTAAATTCTAATTGACACTAAACACCTTGACTGTGGGTTTTATGCAATAACGCCCTTGCCGGTGCCATATTCTAATATTGGCCATCTCATCGCTGTTCAATTTTGTAACAAATCAGAGGTTTATAATCTTGTTTTCACTTTTATTTTTCTTTCGATTCAAACGTTTTGTTTTAGACAGTTAGAATGAGTGAGAACGAAACAACATGATCATTTGTTAGACAGACCTCTGATCTAAAAAGTGTTATTAAATTTCGCTTCAGGATATAACTGAATTTCTTCATACTCATTGAATGAGAGGCGCCCACCGACGATAATAGGTTGGTTAAATGCCTTTATTCAAAATAAAAGTAGACAGCAATCATATTGGATGACGTTGGAAAAATCAACATAATTTTTATCTCAGTATTATGACTAGTTCAAGGCGGTGAAGTCAGATATACAATAAAATTCAGGGAATTTGTGGAATAGCAGGTTAGTTGCAGAATGGACTAGGATGGATTTCCTTACATGTGTCTGAATGTGTTGGGCGGGATATAACGAAATTTAAAACCGACATACATTTTCACGTTAGAAAGTACCTCTTTTATGTTAAGATGGCTGATGAAAGTTAGGGCAAATCAGTGGAAGAAAAATTCAACCGTAGATTATCAAACTTACTGCAAACGTATTTTAACACGTCGCAGACAACCGACCGCTGACAGCAAGTGAGCTCTCTGGAGAAGACAGATTTCAGAATGTTTGCGTCAAGTCTGCTATTACATTCATATGTTGATAACGCTGTTTCGGCAGACTGTGGTAGGTTATTCCAGATTGGACATCCGGACACTGAAAGAATGTCCTCTTCATAGTTCATATGATGCATCTATTTTTGCTAGTTAACGCTAGGACAGTTGTGTGGACCTGGTAAACGCATACCTCTTAACGAGTGATGGCAATGAAGGATAATCCTATATACTAAATGTTTTCGGTTGGTCACGTCGGTTTCTAACTACCCAAGACAGTAAAAGACCAGACTCGATCGTAAAATCAAGTAGCGAGAAGACAGAATAAAAAATGAGTTATATTCAGGGTCTCTTACGTAAGTCATTGATTTAAAAAAAACTTAGTGCAGTGAAGATGAGCGATCGTATTATACTACTCATACCACGACTATTCAATAGTAGGACCAGAGCATATATTTTGACATCGAACAAGTCACAGGAAAAAGGCAGGTAGGAGCATGAAAGTGCAGCATCGCCCATAATGGTCCCTGCTACTTAATGGAACTGAGCATTAATGTCTGTGACAGTCGAGACGGTCTGAGACCGAATAAAGCCTGCAAATGAGTGGTGTTGTTCCTGGCCTTGTTTAAGCGCTTAATCCATGTGTTGCTTTCTCGAATAAACGATCCTTGTGCCATCCGCGTTCTTGGATCACAACAGTTGCATAGGGAGACAAGTATGACCATTTCATTTCTTGGAGGCGTGCTGTTCAGCTGGGATTTTAAGCGGTATGTGGAGTGATATAGACACATCAATACTGTGCTAGAACTAGACATTAAACATTCTGGAAGCGGAATTATTATGTTAATTTTTCTTTCTAGGGAGACATTTGCCACCGTGTGTGGGAGGCAACACGTGAGAACGCGTTTGCACACCGTTTGATTGTTGCTGCTAGCATTGAAGCTGAGCCTCCTACAACACATCATTATTGAATTTGATAGGTTTCTCAGGATACACAGTCAGGATGCAGTAGATCGCGTCGTGGTTCCTCGCTGCAATTCTTCCTGCATAATATGAATAGTTCAAATTGAACACTACCCATACTTGATCGAAACCTTCGCCTTCCGATAAGCCTTTCGACTAGCCCTCTTCAAAAGAACGTACCATACTAGACTGAGAAAATGTTGAAGAAGGCAACAGATTTGTTATCCCTTGTAACTCTGAACAGGTGGTGTGACTTTTAGTCCAATTTATGTGATTCTACCGAAGATTATGGCTTGGCTGTTTCTTGCATCAACTTTTCCTTCCAAATTAAAGGCAATTACCAAGGTGGGCTTGAGCCACCCTGTATCACCTAACAAACTACCATCTTTGTGTGGTTTTTAAGTTAACGCAACACCTTTTTGGTTGCTTTCGTCACATTTTACAATCAGGCTGGCTGGCCTTAGTCGTCCGCCTTGTAGTGTATAACAAACGGTATAAAACTACTCCCAGCTTGTACATGATCAGCAAACTCACCGGTTAAGGATATCGTAGAGACAACACCAACCGTAAGATGGCCAACCCATTTAAAAAAACCCGATTGTTCAACTAAACTAGCAAAGGACTGAAAGAACGTTAATTGGCGAAACTTAGGCCGCTAGTGAGCGTCAACCCAAAGTTAGCGGAATGATGACTTTAATGTGGCATCTCCGCCCATCTTAGAAGTTAAAATTCTTACTACTTTTCAGTTGTAAGTAGGCCAAACTTTAACCGCATCTGAATTATTCACTTCAGTATGGAAGCAGTTGGTGCAAGGTGGTCGTGCAGGATTGAGGCTGCGCTCATGCAAAAGAAGACGCACAGCCGACTGACCGGCAGTAAAATAATACTGTTTATATGACAATCCAGACAGCCCACAAAGGCTGGTGGCAAATGAAAGTGGTGAGGGACATTGCGTGATGCGGCCGCGGGAGTGGAATTCTGGTGTGACCGATCGATTGGCTGAGAGCTAGGCAGGCGTTGTGCGTATGGTGCACACAGCGTGATAAGGTTGACGCCATTGGTCCAAGCTGTCGTCAGGTCTTGAACAGATAAGTGTGTCACCAAGGTACTAGTGGATTCACAAACAACAATTGTAGCAGAAACTCACCCAAACTAGACAACACTCCAACCAGTGAGAAACGTACCGTTTTGGTTACAAATGAACTGAGTGGTTAGTTGTGCTCACTCCCTCTTCCTTCGTCCAGACTTGCTCCACTGTTATTTGCGTGCACGGGCTGACTGTCCACTCTTCCAGAAAAGAAAGCCATGGATTTTGGCTGTTATCGTTTGTAATTGTCTGCATCGTTCACGTGAAATTTAATGGGTGCAGATAGATCAGTAATTCAGAAACAATTTCTCAGCCAAGCTTGCGCATAACCATTGTTGGTTGGTCAGATTCAATACAATTCCCTGGCATGCCGAGTGATCAAGAGGAAATCGTAAGACGAGTGACTAAAGTGGGGACGGCGAACTGACGGACCGCCATTTCACCAAGGGAGGAGCAGTAGAAAGTACATTCATGGCACTCCTGACATAAGTGATTCAAGTAATAGTGTGGACCTTCCAACAGCACAAAGTGATATTGAATCAGTTCACGTTTGAGTGCTTGTTTGCTTAAGGGCGGAACGCAAACTAGGGTTTCTTGATCAAATCGTCAATCGTCCAAGCTATATGAAATAATTACAAGAACAAGTACTGGCAACACTGTCTGGTCAGGCAAGCTAACTGGTGTGCAAGGTAATTCAGTCAGACTTGAACGCTAATACACTCTGTCTCACTTAGGTCAGCAGTTAATGATCTAAGGCACAAACCCGAGCCATACATGTCAGAAGCCAAGCCCAGCCACCGCATAGTCTGCCAAACATGGTCATCCCTGTACAGCGAAGCCTTGCTAGACTTTTCATAAATGTATGCGTGAGTTGTACTCGTTACATGCATGATCTGATTAATTTCTGGTCTAGTTCCCACCATACACTTATCTTTTCAGGCTCTTCCACAGACTTTTTCGTATGCTTAGTTACAAGTCCAGCCTTTTCTCCGTTTTGCTTAGCACAGAATGGGGCTCATATAAGCAGCTGCGGCCCCCACTTGCCTGAAAGCTTCTGTGTATCCTACACTCCTAACGTTCTTTTCGCAAATACTAGTCACATGGAACAGATGCTAACCTCTATTTTGATGAGCCAACGCCCCATCAACACGTACGAAAATTGTATCACCGATTTCAGTATTGTCAATCCTTCATTTTCCGAGTACGTCCTAGGGGATCTGTTGCAGCCCATGACAATAATGTGCAGTTATCCCCCCTAAGAAAAAATTTAAATAAGTAATTCGGAGAGGCACCAGCAGCAATAGCCCAGTTAGTGGATTAAAAGAAAGATCATACAGACCAGAAACGCCAGAATGAAGGTGCACTGTAATGACATGTGCGACACACATATACCAACAAAGATTGCGCACCACGCATATACTAAGAATGCTGACTAACTGTCTCTCATCCGGTATTCTAAGTAATCCTTGGTATCTGCCGGCAAGTCTGACTTCCTATCTCATGTTCTCCAGATAACTGTTATTTCTGGTGTTGTGTAATAACTACCAATAGCATTGAATGATATTGCACTTAATTAGGGACGGTCCTTAGCATCCAGACCAATGAAAACCGTAACAGACAGTTGAAATACACATACAATTTGTGTGAGGTCAACTAGGACTCATCCTACCAGACTTCCGGTGTTTAGGAGTGAGAAAAAGCTGACCGTAGGCATAGCTAGGTTGTAACACTACAAACGCCACGTTGATGGCACACTACTATTCATTCGTTCCAAACAGACAGTAAATAACTTAGTAGTTGCTAACTTATTTGCCATCGAAACCTGAGAGCAACGCTTGAATTCGAGACTAACAACCGTCTGTCGGTTTTAAACATCTCCACGAGTTGCCTGGACAGTGGCCCAAATACAGAAAATTCACATAGTCCGGTCGATACTTGAACTTGGTGGTTTCACTCTTATGCAACACAAATATGCGTCGGTGAATGTGCTACTTACAAGAACAAGACAGATCTGTATACAGGACAGCCTTGTAGAGGAAACCGACCTGATCACGTACGTACTACAACCTAGTAATGACCCACAAAAGACTATTAAAAATGCATGGTAAACCGAAACCGCCACCCGAACAGGCGGTTATCGTGAGAATAAAGAAGGTTTATATAGAATTGCCTTCTGAAGACGATTGCAGTATGCATCAAAAAATGCAAAGGCTGATAAGTTTGATTAAACGTATATTCAACGCAACCGAACTCCGTATATTAGGGCGGACCCGGAAAATATGTGTACCTGCTGGTGCCACCTCAAATAGCGTCCACTAACCTGCATACGTAACTGCGCAGAAATGTTGAACACACAAACAGTTAGTGTCCGCAGACCACAGAAACGCTATGAACACTGGTCGCGTTATTGACTTAACTTGTGCATACATAATCATGCTAAGTCATTCCAATCCAACAATGTTTCGGTTTGCTGAAGCGGCCGCAGTCAATCAACCGAAGCCAGCTTTGTGTGGTCGGAACCAGTTGTTCGTGATCCTGACCCTGCCCTGGTTTTAATGCCTTTTCCAAACCAATCAGTTGACTATCCGTCCCACCCTCTAATTTTTCGATAGAATAAATCGACTCATATTAATATAAATTTGATACTGATGAGTCAATACGAAATGCTTCCATCTGCTATTCTCCATGTTCTGCTTTGTCCAAATAATCCTTGGTAAACTAGTGTGGCGAAAATGAGCGATCGCAACATACTACTCACACGACTATTGTTCAGTAGTGGGAACACAGCATGCATTTTGACATCGAAATAGCCACAGGAAAAATACACGAAGAAACATCGGAGTGCAGCATCGCCCAAAATCGTCTTTGATACGTCTGGCGTCTATGACAAATGAGATGGTCTGGGCCGAGTACCGTATGCACATGAGTTTTTGTTTGTTGTCCTGTTTAAACGCTTAACCCATGTGTTGCTTTATCGAATAGGTAACCTCTGTGCCATCCGCGTTTTCGGCTCACAAAACTAGCATTCTTTCCCTCGACGGGTCTCCTACGACTTATAGTTGTTAGGAGGCTCATCTCCTAACGAAACAGCCGGGACGCTTCTCGCCACATCGATCGGCCGGCCCAGTTCGGATGGTATGGTCGTGGGAGTTGGTATGGTTCCACTCAGCCAATCAGATTGCTGGCGTGCGGTCGAACCCCTGTGCGCTATCTGGACCTTCTTTTTTCTCACGTTGCTTTCTGACGTCCCCTGTAACGTGATTTGCTCTGACGCCCTGACTGCCATATATGACTGTTTCATTTGACTCGCTCTGTGTCTATCGGTCGTTTATGGTAATCGTTTCGTCCTATACATTTGGATCATCTGTGGCCTAGTTTTGTCTCGCTCTTCCAATGAATGGTGTTATCGTATCTTTTCTCATTTCTCAATTCCCGGTCAAGCGACTGAGCGCGTAACCAAGAAGACGATCCAATAATAGTCAACTCTGTTTAAAATGTTTATGCGGAAGCCTATTATCCGGCTGTAGAGTCATCAAAACATTATTTAAACGCAGCCGAGTAAGCGCAGTAATATGTTTTGAGTCAGGACTGTGTTCCGGTTGGCAAAAGTAACTTTGAAGAGGGGCCCAAATTCAACCAGTCTGGTCTTGAAACAACCAAGCGTAACGAAGGCGAAGCAAAACGGATTTGGTTTGTATGGCACAGGAACAACAAAATAGCAACTGGTCACCTTTTAATCAGTAACCCCGCTCCAAAACATCTACTATTTGGAAAGAATGTTTTCCAAAACACATCGATTGTTCTTTATGTGTTACTGATGCGCCAACAAACTACACACATACCGGGCACGTAAACTCACAATTACACCATATTCGTGAGTCTGTGAGTTATGATGCTATTTGTTGTGCACGTCACACGTAAATCAGATTTACACTATTGTGCACATATTATTTTCTTTCTAGCCCGTTTAGATGTCAAACTAACACAAAAAGTTTCTGGTTCACTAGCAATCACGAGGATCATCTCAGCGAACTGATCAGGTGGATAAAAATGACTAAGTTTTATAAGCATCCACATGTAAAAATTTGGATTCCGTTTGGATTCGAATTAATTTTACAGACCATATAAACCGATTCAGACTGTACCCTACCGGCAGCCATAGTAAGACCTTAAAAATCCTACCTTCTATTTTGCATTATGTTTATTTCGGTTTGTTTCCAGCTAAGGTGTGTGATTAATCCCAAAATCTTATACGAACATTCATAACCAAAATAGGCAGTTCGTCAAGTTATAGATGATTGAATGGACAATACGGTCTACTAGTACAACTTCCATGTTCCCGGTTCAAATTAGCTGATAGACCACAGCGGTTGGGTCAACGGGTTTGAATCCAACCTGAACAGGAAAGTTTAAACTTTGACAAGTATAGATAGAGAAGAAACTGGAACCCTAGTAAGCGACTTGATTTGCATTCAAATTCTAATTAACCGAGCTACATGCTTGAACCAGGGTTTAAAACAGAGCAACTTTCAGAGTAGAGCAAAAAATGGTACCACCCAGAGCAAGTTAAACAGTTAGCTACTTCGAAATGTAGATTGGAGGCTTGTCGAAATGTTAGCAGATCAGGCTGAAGAGAGTAATCTCACCTGTACCGTAAATGTGAGGTTGTATGTACGTCCTACTTCTGGATTTCCGAACAGTGATACGTGTCAAAAAGTTGCATCATATCCACGTCAACATCAGATGGAATAACAAAGCTGGTTCGAAAATACCTATTGAAGTCGTAAGAGGGACAAAGTGGCGAACAAGAATTGTTTTCTGTGTTTAATCATTATTCCAAGGGGAACAAAATAAATATAAGAACAGTAACCAGGGTGAGCACGGCAATCGGGCAATAGAGATTGCCAACTACCTGTTTTTTAACAGTTATACTGTCGCGTACTCAGCTACTCAATTGAGTGGAAATCATAACAGGCATCTGAGCGGCAATGAACAACCTCAGTCTATTGGAAAAACAGCACATTTTTGTAGGGGAACAACAGTATTTACGATTGCTAGTAAGCGACAGGCGTCCCTGCGTTTCGATTGACCAGTCTGTTGCTGTGTTGTTTCACGACCTTGCACCTTGCAACTGGGTTGTTTGAAACAGATACGCATTCAACAGCACCTGATTTCCGGCTACGACTGGTTGGAGCCAGTTAGATAATAATTCCGTCTGTAACAGCTTGTGCGTGAACATTGATGAGCTGAACCTTCTCCAATCAAGAAACCAATCCTCCCCTTTCTCATAAGTTTGTCCACTCTTCTTTGTTGTCCTGTGATTGAACTTTCATATATGATTATGCAGTCGTACCCAGTTGAGGTCACTGGCCAAATGATCAACAAGGTTGACTCATGAAAGCGTGACCGGAGTTCTGGTCTCGGCCATGGCAAAGATATGCACTACTGACGAGCCCTAACAAGAGTCAAACTCCAGTCTATTGTTTCTGCTTGATAGGGACCGACTCGAAAGTCTATGGGAATGCGACAGATACGACGATGTTTACTTTATACAGAAAACCAAAACCCCCTACTGCTTGCTAGAACTGCAAACCTCTTAAACTCAGAGGATGGCTTAGTACTTAACTTTGTCGTTAACCTCTTCGTCTGAGTAAAACTTAGCGGATAACCAATCTGCAAGAAAGGTTCTGGTAGAGAGTTTAGCTCATGTTGCAAACAGTCAGAGGTGCCGATCTCTAACGCCCTACCCGTCAGACATGGCATAAGATCTCGTTTTTGATGTGACAGAACGAAGATGTCAAAATGAATGCACTGACCACTCCAAGTCTGTTTCCAGCACACTTTTCGTTTGACTGAACCATCTGCCCTCTTTAATATCCAAATTTTTAATAATATTATTTAGCTTCGATGGAGTTAATATCACTATGAACTGAGTTAATAACGACAAAATTCTGTTCTTGTTGGAATCCTTATTAGTGAGGGAATAAAACTAATGTAACTGGTTCATAATCTACCGTCAGCTAATATAGATAACGTGAGAGATAAGCCTGGATGATTTTCTTGAATGTAACCAAGTAAATCACCAAAGTGTCATCCCGAGTAGCAAGCGGTTTAGGGTGTATCAGAGATCCAGATGCATCCCGTTTGAAATGGACAGTTTATCGACGGAAAGTGGTCGTGCACCTCAGTGTGGGAAAAAGATAACGTAATGATCTAACAGCATGCCAAGTGATCACTGTTTGTTACATGTTCTGAACTGGGAAAAAAACCGACCTATTGAGATAGCTCCTGAAATCTTGGTTCTGTACTGAAAACAAACATACTCAGTTACAGTATTCTGAACAGTAATGACTTTTCCAGTGCACAGAAAAGACATACTTCACCCATAGGAGTCAAAGCAAAACAGGAACGTCATTCAACAACGGCTTTACACACTATCTGGCTAATCAAGTGAACATTCTGACCGCGGCTGGAGTGTTGCACTGAGCACATTCGTACGGAAGTTAATTTGATTAGTGAATCCAGCCTTGGCGTCCATACATTATGACAGCGCAAATTTCTCCGCTTTTAAATACGCCAAACTAAACATCCAAAATGACAACGTCAGTCCGAGGTCAAAAGGGTTCTGTATGGTTCGAATAAACAAACTGATGACACGTTGTCAGCGGTTAGATCACTGACATGCCTTTGTCGTGCTGTCATTCGACTGAAACCACCATGCTAGGAGACTACCTGAGGAACCAAAATAGTGGTATTACAATGCACTCTAAATCACCACCCACTAGTTTTCCATTTCAAGCTAACGATGATCGACTTGGTGTTATGTTGAATGCTTTATATTCTACATAATGACATTCATATGCAAACGGTGTTTCTACCACTTTTGAAAATTCACTTGACACTTCTGAAAAATTGATAATACGGTTTATGTCAGCTGAACTCTGTTCACATTCATCTACAAATTTTTCATTCCCATACACATCTCAGCTGAATACATTCACAAAGAACTATACTCCAGTTACCACGTCATTATTACTCGTCTTATGCTCATCCATATACTTGCCACGACAGGAATTGGGATCCGGGCCATATTCCCATGTGATAGCCACGTTGATAGACACACCATTGACCTCGTATTAGGCATGATCGAACTAGCGTACGTAATGTAAAGGGGACTGAACTTTCGCATTGGACAATACGGTTTTGGCTAATTCGAGTTCAGTAACTCAACAGTCACTACGGTTGTCTCACGAAAGTGTGCCGCAGTACTCGTCCAGGACATAGAAAATCTATACACTACTGACGACCTTTAACAAGAACAAAGCTAGAGTACATTACCTCTTTTCAAAGAGAGCTGACTGAAAAGTCTATAGAAATGCGAAAGTTGGGCTGAAATGTAGATGGTGTTCAACTTGAAATTGAACAAATCCCCGATTGCTTATCAACAAGTTAAGATATTGCTTGCTAATTTTAATGAAATAGGAGATTTCGGCCTGCCTCGAAGTCTTAATGGACCGAAATGTCGTTCAGTAAAGCACGATCTTTATTGTCCAACTCACAAGTTCCTACACCAAGCGCGCGCTCACGTTTATGAACAGGAATTCAAGTCCAAAGAAAGGCGGCGGTTTTGTGTGTGGCTGACACTTCCGTCGTGGTTCTTTCGCTTGCAGTGTCTCGCCTGCTGATTCCATTATGCTGAGCAATCGCTCGTGTTGTTCGCAATCCATCCGCTGTGTACTTTGACCATACATCACTACCGCGTCAAGACATTCCACCGAGTGTAGAAATGATCACTTCTCCGACTTGGTTATCCACCACATTAGTAACGGGGTTATCGATCGAAATTGACAGGCAGTGGCTGTCTCTCATTGAGGCCATCCGGCAAACTGATTAGTGCTCACAAGCAAAAGTGGGTGTGTTCAAATAAGATAATTAGGTCGTGCCTAAAGTGAAGTTATTCGCAAAGTCTGCAACACGGTCGCATCGTGAAAGCGTGACCAGTGTTCACAATCTGGTAACTTTACAGATATACCCTACTGACGAGCTCTAACAAGAGTAAGACTCGAGTCTAGTGAGATCACTTCTGAGTGGCGTTCAAGTTATCTCAACTAAAATTTCCTACTGCTTCTCAATAAGGTATTTATCAACAGTCTGTTTCAATTTACTGTCCACAAGCAAACGGACATACTTCAGAACTTCGTTCACACTGATTTAAGTTGTGGTGTAGTGATCTTTCAAAGGGTTCCGTTACTACCCCCACACATGCACATACATACTTTGTGTCTGTCTAAATTTAGCCAAAGAAAATACGTCATTTATTGGAGCAGAAAAAATCAAATATTTGCTTGTCGGGTAGGCAGACATTTAAAAGATCAGTTTGTGCTATTGGGATAAGGTATTTTACCCTCTATCGATCCGCGTCGACCATAAATATTCTATTTTTGAGCTTGTAATCATTTTACCAAAAATTATAGTCTCTATTATATACTGAGGCACGAGACAGAGAGAGAGAATGGCCTGTAATTTCAAACTCAATTCTACATCAGTTGGTTTGAAACTTAAGATTGTTTTCTGTTTACTTTTATGAGCTTTTTAACAGCCACAGTTTTGGGGTAGATGTTATTCGTAACACTGGAAAAGTATAAACAAGTTGCATCAAACCTGTTTACGTTTTCACTGAGTTTCCACCAACGTAGTTGCGTGGAAACTTGCCACCGATGAGGTAAATGAATAAATTTTGAATTCACAAGGTCAAGCAACTCAAGCAACAGTGACAGATCATTCTCTGACCCATTCGACAAATTAGAAACGCGTCAAGATATTTGTTCTAAAACCTAGAGGTGAACTTTTTGTGAAAGTAAGCCGGAGTAAAGTTCTAGCGGAAAGTTTTTAAGCAGGACGACTGATGCAGTATGCAAAAATTCTCCGCATAGTTGGACGGTTTTATGAAAAATGAATTTATAACATGACTGTTAATCATATGTCCGAATCTAACTGCCTTGTTAGCAACAGGAACGTTTTCAGTGTGTTAACGGATGCCTACAAATAGTTCAAGGATAGTAAGGTTTCGAACGCCTCATCCTTCTTAGACTAATAGTGTGCACAACCCTAGCCCCCGTGCTCAAGAGATGTTCGTGCTTGCAAAAAATCTCTCTTGGTTTAAAGTTAATCGAATTTACCACGAGAAAGAACCAATGTGTGGCTTCTAGTAAGCACGTAGACTGCAGTATATCAACCAGCTGATATTTTTACTCAATCTATTATTCGTTTTCACACGTATCGCATGGATCATTGTGTACACTGAATTGCCAAATGAAGTTATGAAAGCAGTGTAAAGTTTGACTTGGTATCAGCATGCTCTATCTATTTGAAACAGGATTTTTGGTGAAAAAGCAGGTTTATTTGATGCAGTTTAAACACCCTTCACATCTCTCTTTTAGAGAGAAAAGGTTGTAATCAAATTTCACTCCTGTTGGAGCTCAAGAGCACTAGGTAACACTATGGAAAAAAGCTAATTTGAAAACGACAGCTATAATCAAAATTGAGCTGTATCCCATACTACTAAACTAAACCTCGGACTGCAATGGTTCTAGATGCTCACCCATATTCCGATATTCCACGACCGTTCTAGTCCTTGTTTGGACTCAGCCGGCAAAGGTAGCATGAATAGGGATCGAATCGGCCAACATTCGTAATACAAGACAACGCTCTTATCCGTTTGGCCACCAGTTCTATGAGCATTACTTGCGACGGTGTGTGTTTGTGTGTATGTGGTCGAGTTATGGCTTGTTTTCATCCCGTTGGCATGGCTGGACATAGTCCATCTCTTACAAACACCATTTCGAGCCCTTGCCGCCGTAACCAGTAGAAACTGGTTATTCGAGTCGAATGGTGCTTATCGATATCAAGAAGGTGAAAACAAGTTATAAATCAACTAGACCTCAAGTTGTTTGTCATCATTCAATATGCTGTTCGGTATATCTACTTACCTCAGAAATTATAACTTGATCGGAATGTTAAAATATTCTATACGATTTGATTAGTGATTTTTTCACCAAATTTTCGGATACATTTTTCATATTCCATCTTATATTTTAGTGTCTTTGTAGGACTCGTATACTGTTTGCCTTTAGATTGTTCGCTCGTGACAACAGACTGTACTCCGTATCATAGTTGATCGATTATTGAAAACATATTTTAAAAAACGAATCACGTGCCGACCCAGTTAATATCGGTTCATTCCTCTATCTAACTGCTAACTTCATATATTCACTCACTGATCATTCACTGGTCATTCAGTCATGTGTTAACTGCGCCCCGAAAACCCAATCACA